>OY282594.1:4997121-5156064 GCA_958298965.1 Chrysolina haemoptera | reverse complement strand
ATATGTTACAATCGTGAGTGGGGGTTACCACCTCCACTAAACCCACACTTCATCTCCTGAGAATAGCAATTCCTCCATTAACCTAGATTTCCTCGTCATCTAATTAGTGACGCAAATGCAAACAACGAGGATACAAAAATACTGAAGATATTTAGGAAAAAATATTTGATTTTCGAATTAAACCACAGAAACATGACAAAAATATATCTTCAATTTTTTTTCTAGTAGAATCCACCCATTCAAATCTTTTATCAAGTATGACATATTTCGATAAAATCCATTATAACGTGGATAAAAAAATCTTAGAGATTATTAGGAAAAAATATTTGATTTTCGAATGAAACCGCAGAATCATGACATAAATATATTTTCAAATTTTTTTCTATTAGAATTCATCCTTTCAAATCTTTTATCAAGTATGACATTTTTCGATAAAATCCATTATAACGTGGATACAAAAATATTAGAGATTCTAAAAAGAAATGTTTGATTTTCGAATAAAAGTGCAGAAACATGACAAAAAAAATATTTTCAAATATTTTTTCTAGTTGAATTTACTCTTTCAAATCTTTTATCAAGTATGACAAATTTCGATAAAATCCATTATATCGCGGATACAATACATTACAGCAATTCCAATATGCACTGATTCAACCCCGCATGGAAACGCCAATGATACCTGCCGTCTACAATAGCTTTAATATTTTAGTAACTGACCGGTGAGGGTGAATTTTACCTGAGATGACCGTAAATTCATTTCATTTGGGTAAATTTTTATTTCATAGCGTCTCTTTGCGATAGTTCAGTTGTGTTTTATCTGTAATGGCGTTAGTAACAAAATCTCAATCAGAAAGTGAAGCGGCGGTTAAGGCACTGTTGGACATGGAAAATATAGTGCCGACTATCATATCACCCATTAGAGAAAACGAAATTGTGGAACAATCGCCTGTGAAAAGTGCAAGGAAGCGTAGTAGGCCGATATCGAAAATAGACAAATTCAAAGAAATCGTCAAAAAAGCTAGCCCATATGCCCGGAATGCATGGAGAAAACCGAACTTTTCATTACAACCGAGTGTTAGGGAAGAATATAGAGTGGAGGACTTTAGCGACGACGACGAACCAACAGAACAACAGACAGACAAACCAAAAGACACAAAAAACACTACAGACTCAGGGAGTTCTTCTACAGACACAGATACTTCATCTACAGATACAGACACAAAACAGACAGACAACAAACAACAAAGGTCTACAGAAACGGAGAATTTTGTCAAGGAAAGCAAGCGTATGTTTGCTTTACTGGAGAAACTTGATTTATCGACTGATACAGACAATGAAAATTTGAAAAAACTGAACAGTACATGTGATAGGTATGAAAAGAAATTTCGGGAAGCTCAGATACAACGTGACCAACTGAAAAATAAGATAGGAAAGCGTGAAGAAGCAATAGAATTCAGGAAGCAGATGATGGAAAACTATGCAATTTTTTTTTCAGGAAATGATTAATATGCAATTTTTTTTCAGGAAATGATTAGTTGATGAAAGTTCTGAAAGGAGTGCATATATATTAATTGGTCGATGTACACAGTGAAGGGCGATGTAGAGGGGCCCTTCACGGACTTTCATTGATTAATTATTTGAAATAAAAAATCTATTTTAAGCTGGGAACGGAACAAAATTCTAGAAATGAAAAATAAAAATGGAAATATTCATTGATTGATTATTTGAAATAAAAAATCTATTTTAAGCTGGGATCGGAACAAAATTCTAGAAATGAAAAATAAAAATGGAAATATTCATTGATTAATTATTTGAAATAAAAAATCTAATTTAAGCTGGGATCCGAAATGCAAAAAAAATTATAATCGAATAGAAAAGAGAGGTTCATTGATTAAAAAACGATAAATAAAAAAAACTATTTTAGGCTGGGATTCGAACCTGTACAGCGCAAAATTCTAGATATGAAAAATAAAAATGGAATTATGCAAAAAAAATATAATCGAACAGAAAAGATAGGTTTTTTTTTTGATGGGCGAGTTCAAGGTCACAAAACCAAAAAAAGCCCGAGAAATAAATCTCTTAATATCACCCTCCACCCACCTCCTAGGTGATATAGAGAGATTTCTTTCTCGGGGCACACTGCAAACTCACCACTGAGCTACGCAGCCTCCGAAAGAATTAGTCAAATTTCTTCTATATGAATGTTTTAAATCAAACCCCTGAAATGTATGCGACTAAATATACATGCTCCTACAATTCCGTAAAACTGAAGAGTTGGTCCATCTAGTGCCAAATAGCACAACACATATAAACTATACCAACTGAGCTAATGCGATCTCCGAAGGAATTCGTTATAGCTACCTCTAAAGACCTTTATTTAACCCCTCATGATAAATTCCCCCAAAGAAAATATGACTTTTTGTGATAGAAGTGCAAGTAAAAGGAACGTATGTGAAATATCTTGCAGTTTACAGGCTTGTAAATTGTACATGCTTCAAAAACTCTGCATGGGCAATTTACAAGCATATATTTTTGACCCTTGCTTGTGTTTATAAACTGCTAACAGTTCACATACGTTCCTATTCAAAAGAGATATTTTCTTTAGTTCAGAAGTATTAACTTTGTTAATACTGGAAGAATTTAACATGAAGGGTCAAAAACCCTGGGTGGGCACCCATGTATCTGAATCTTGGCGTATCCACCAGCCATTGAAGTGCAGAATGTTTTGATTAGGGGCAATGCATTGAACCGCTTTTCAGATATTTTGCTGCGATTTTTTTTATATATTTTTTTGGAAATATATGATCATTGCGAAAGTTTTTCATCATAGAACTTTTTTGAAATTCCCACTTATGAGTGAGATATGATTTTTTTAAATATTGATATCGAGATTTTGTTGTAAAATTTATTTCAAGTATAACCTACAATTTTATATTTTTTCTTGGAAGATATGATCATTTTTAATGTTTTTGACCAACAAACTTTTTCTTTATTATCATTCATGAGTGAGATATAATTTTCAAAAATAAGTAGGAGTAGGAGATCTGAGCCGGTTCTGGACCTACCCCCACCATCATAACTTTCAACCAGCAAATTATTTCGCGGTTCGATTCGCGGCCGCGAATTTAATCGCAGTTCGATTCGCGGCCGCGAATTTAATCGCGTTTTGATTCGCGCTCGCGAATCAAAACAGCGGTCAAGGTCTCGAATCCGCGGATTCGTCCGTAGGTCTATTATTTTGAATTTTTCACTTTCTTGATGTCCAACACTTCTTTTTCCTATGAAGTTTGTGAAGGTAACTCCTGGGAGGGAGGGATACCTACTCCCTCTCCTTCTATGGTGGTTTGTTGTCATGTTCATTGTGCGCATGTACCAGTCGACTTGTTTGAATAAAACTTAGAGTCGCATTAACATCAGCACCATTTCTGTCCACATCCCATTGATATCACACATTCCTACGAGCTAAATATGAACTCATTACCAAATTTGTCTGCTGAAGAAGAAGCAATGCCATGTATTGCAACAAATGATGACTTTGGTTTTGAAGATATTCCGGTATATCACTTGTCATCCCAAGAAGGTTTCATCGATGAATATAACATTGATGATTATCTGAAGATGGGAGATATACCGGAACCTTCAGAAAGTGTTGATCCAACCCTTTCACAATTGTCACTACCAAAATGCCCGTCACTTCTCTCTCCTCTTAGTGTCGATACGAAAGCGAAACCATCTAGGAGAAAGTGTGCATCTACTGCTTCAAATCCCAAGAAAACAAGTAAGGGTGTACGGAAACCCCGTAAGAAGAAAGTAGATGACACCTTCAAGAATGTGATAGGTGATTTGGAAGATGTATCGCTTCATTCTTTTGGTCCACTGCAGCGTTGTGGAGACATGCTTAAGAAAGCGAAATGCAGCATCGTAAAATCGAGAGCTATCATCGTCAAATGCGATGACGATGTTCGAAGAGGTAGCATGGACGACGAGGTGGTTCTTCAGAAGCTCGATGCAAAGATTGTATCATCGAAGGCTGAACTGATCAAAATGTGTGAAGATGCAGATAAACTCCGTTTCAAAATCACACAGAAGAATCAGTCCACCCTTTGTTTGAAAATGCAAGCTGAGATTGAGCTTCAGGAGTCCACTAAACTTTTTGATATGGTAGCATCTGTACGTGATAAGTGGCGAAAAGAGTTTGATCACGCATTCCAATCTGATAGTGATTAGCTCTGAGGATTATGAAATGTTATCAATGTTGTGAGTTGAAATGAAAGACTTTTTCAAAAATCTATGAAGTGGGGAGGAGTATGCAGATTATTTCGGTTTTGGCATACACTGGGCGTTGCGTTTGGTTGGGGCAACGTTCACCACTTCATGATTTATTCATTTTGAAAAAAAACTCAAAAATAGTTCTATATTTTCTATAGTTTATTAATAATCTTACAGCTTAGTGAGAATAATAAGTAATACAATTTCATTCAAATATTAAACCATAGCACTTTTGTGTAACCATGAATTCTTTCCGCTTGGAAGGCCTAACCACTTAATGTATAGTTTATTTCCTTTCCTCCTCAACACTTTTTCAACTAGGTATACGTCAGGATTTTGCGTTATCAATAATTCTTCTCCATAAAAACATCCTCTAATCGGGCTCCCATCCATGTCTTCAAGAATATAAGTTATGGGGTATGTTTGGTTAATTTTAACAATTTTGAATAGTTCTGTTGTGTAATTGGCAGTGTAACCCTTTTCGAAAATATTCTTGTACTTGCTTATACGTACAATATCATTCATTCGAAATTTGGAAATACTTTGTTTTCTTCGAGGGATTACTTTGGAACTTTTGAATTTCAGTTTTGTTGCTGGCATAACATCGATTGGTTTCATACCAATTGTACGATGCACCTTATTGTTATATTTGCTTGTTATGATTGGAAGAATATTCAACCATTTGTTGTGTCCCATCGCTGAAAATTCTCTATAAAGCCACGTCTTTATTGTTCGAATTACTCTTTCAGCTATGGCCGCCTTCATGGTGCTGAATGTTGAATAATGGTTGATCTTATATTTTCGCATCAAAAATGAAAAAGAACTATTGAAAAATTCTGATCCTTGATCGCTTTGTAGATGTTTCGGGGAATAGTTGGCTTCTTTCAGCACATCTTCCATTGCATTGGTTACAGCACTACCTGTTTTATTTTTAATCGGCTTCGTCCATAGATATTTCGAGTAGCAATCAATGACCACAAGAACATATCGATATCCTTTGTTATGTTTAGCATAAGGTTGTAATTCGGCAAGATCTATTTGCCACAGATCTGCAAAACCTTTGACGGTGGTGGTTCTTCTGATGAAATTACGTCTTGCCGGCTTATGTAACTCATTGACAACTTGTCGTTTGACATCACTTATTTCATTATCCATCTCCTCGCAATCACTTATTTGTTTTCATTCAGACAAACAATTTGACAATGTTACGGCATCATATAATGAGAACAAACTGATCATTTTTGCTGATGTATTAGATTATTATACCTTCCTCACGTAATTCTTCAATTATGGAAATTATTTCATTATCATGTCCAGTGTGTCCAGCTGACTTTGAAGATATCAATAGCCGCAAACGAGCGACTAACTCCTTGGGTGAATTCCAGTAAACATAATTCGCAGGTTTGGGATCATACATTTTCTGCATTTTCTTTCGATGGAACCCTTCACCTTTTTTTGTCCTACTTCTGGTCGTCTGATAATGTGATAAGTTTAGTATAGGTTTAATAACTTCACGGAATTTTTTAGATTTCGGGTGTTTGAAACCATTTCGCAGTAGATGTTGTTTGTAAGGTGCATTTGTTAGCCTCAATATTTTAGCATATGTATGACGAACTTCATCATCATCATCAACTTCAGGTGGGTTTTTCAAAAAAATCATGTTGTATAACTCCAGACTACTTGGGAATTCATGTGTTCGTGTTTTATTTTTGTTCCAAAATAATATATTTCCATCACTGAAACGTACATTGTGACTCCCCATTTTCAGTTTTTGTGTAGTAGGATCTAACCGTATGCCAAATATTCTGTCATAAGCTGCATTCTTAGTTTTGACATTTTCCAAATGTCTTTTCAAAACATCTCCAGTATTGTCTTCAAAATTATCAAATACGGACTTTTCATCTTTTCCGAATTCTTTGATGGTATCTGTCTCACTGTCAACAGATGATAATTCACTACTATATGATGAATTATTTCCCACTGAAGTACTCCTAACTTTTATTGGAGTAGACTGAGAATTCACTTGCTTCATCGAAAACGTCGGCTGTGGTGGCTGTGGTTTCGTGGTAGCAGCAGCTGAAGAAAGAACATTTAATGGCTTCATTATGGGATCATAGAGTTTTTCAAGCGCCATTCGATTTTCAATAAGTCCACTCTTGATAGAGTTAAATTTCTGCCGTACAGCTTCTGTTGTCTCAACAAGTTGGCGTTTCAAATTCAATTCATTGTTTTTATCTTCAACTACTTTATCATTTTTTGTCTTCATTTTGCTTCACAAGAGAGAGAATACACTGAAGTAACCTCTATGCAATTCAGCGATCGATTGAATGCGTATTGTATTATCATGGATATATAAAACTATCGAACCCCATGCGATATCTACCTTCATGCATTTTTCTATCCTTATCAATGACCAAAAATCCATATTGATCCTCCCAACATTTAACACACATCAATTGGAATTGCTTAAATGTTACATCGGGTGACACGTGATCCGAATAAATATGGTGTAGATTCGTTTCATCTTGCTTGAACATTACGATAAAGTTGGTATTATCTCGCACTAACTGTTTGGGCACTCGTGAATATGTTTGAGCAAGATAAAAACAGTCAACATCTTTATGACGTCCCATACAGAAATATGATCTTATAATATCCTGTTTTTCACATATTACATCATCGAAAATGAAAACAGAATTTGGTTTGGCATCGGATGGTTCCACTATTTCTGCATTATTACTGAATGTATAAAATCCCAACCCCTTGATGGGTTCCAATACATTTCGTAGGAATTGATATTTGGGTTGATTGAGTGATTTCGAATAGAGATAAACATTTGTGAATCGCAGTCCTTGTGGATGTGTTAAAAGAGAGATCATGGCATTCGTCTTTCCACAATTCGATGGTCCGATAATGAGTCCTCGAACAGATGATGGAAGTAGTGGACCATGCCGCAACACTTTCTGTCCATTCAATCCACAACCGAATTTTTCATCTAGATTATCTACAGCAAACTTTTCTTTCTGCTTCACAATGCGCATCGTACCGTGGTTGGAGACTATGTAAGCGATGATATGCTGTGAACATTTCATTTAAATGAGTACCATCAAACGATACGGATGTGTTCGTAGTGGATGCAGAAAAAGCGGTCGTGGATTCGTTAATAATTTAATAAACAAATTGCCGTTCGAATTACATTTACCCGGAGGATATCAGTATTGTGGACCCGGTACAAAATTGGAAAAACGTTTAGCCCGCAAAGATCCTGGAATCAATAAATTGGATATTGCATGCAAACAACACGATATTCAATATTTGAATCATCTAACTGATCTCACAGCGAGACATAGAGCAGACAAAGAACTCGAATACGCAGCTTGGAACAGGGTTAAATCGAAGGACGCTGGTATTAAGGAAAGAATAGCTGCCCTACTCGTTACCAACATTATGAAATCAAAGAGACGTTTCGGTATGGGTTGTAGTAGTACTACTGTGAAGACAAAGAAGAGGAATCAACCGAAGAAAAAGAAGAGAAATCAACCGAAGAAGAAGAAAAATAATCTCATAAAAATCGCCTTTGGTTCTGGGGTGGTTCATAAAGTGCGGAATGTACTGAAAAAAGCTGGGGGTGAGCAATTTGTGACGAATAATTTGAAAAAAGCCACCGTAGTGGCATTGCATGCAGCACGTAAATACCTCAAAGCTGCCGGTGGAAAGAAAACGATCCGCACGCCTCGCATAATTCCAATACCTAAAGTCGGAGGGATTCTACCATTGATACCAATTTTTGCTGGATTGTCTGCGCTCGGAAGTTTAGCTGGTGCTGTTGCAGGCATCACCAGAGCTGTGAATTCAGCAAAAGCAAGCAGAACCGCCCTGATCGAAGCGAATCGTCATAATAGGAAAATGGAAAGTGTGGCATTGGGTAAAAGTGGTAGTGGTATATACCTTAAACCTTACCGTAAAGGACTCGGACTCTATTTGAAACCATACAATCCAAAAAACTAGTTGATTCCCTACCTCGAAAACCTCTCACCGACATCGATCTCACTTATTATGCCAAGAAAATGAAAATTCCATACTTTCGCGGTATTTTCATGCGTGATACATTACCCACTAGAGGTCCACGACACCGCGAGACCGCCATTGTCAATTTAGATGGAATAAGAGGATCGGGAACACATTGGGTGGCATACAGCAAATGTGGGAAAGACATTACATACTTTGATAGTTTTGGAAATCTACCCCCACCAATAGAGTTGATTCAATACTTCCAGAAATGTTCGAAAGTGAAAATTCTATATAACTATGATCGCCAGCAGAAGTTCAACACAGTTTTCTGCGGTCACTTGTGCCTGAAGTTTCTCTCTGAATTATTATAGAATGGATAAAACTCCAGCAATGACTCGAGAGGCTATTAGGACGATGGGATTATCACTCAAAATGTATTCAAAATATCGGACCTTGACAAGAATGGATCGAGTGATGCTTGCAAATATGCCGAAGGAAGTGATACTCGCATGCGCTGCACATGAGATTGCTTCTGTTTGGGAAAAGTTACCTAAAAGTCTACAAGATGATGTTGATATAATGAAATATAGATATTGCAATGACCACCACAATCTTGACGGCGAAAGCGTTTCAGATTCTGATGTGAATGATGGTCCTATACCTCGAAAAATATTCTGCTGTTATTGCAATATAAAGGATATGAATATTGGTGCTAATAAAAATGAAATGGATATTGATGAACCATCTCCGAAAAAGCGTAGGTTGTCCCGAGTGTGTTGTAGACAACAATAAATTGAAGTGAAATCCATAAAATGTATCAGTCATGTCACGGAAGTTCGAACTACAAGCTGTCGGGACGAGTGTCTTGAGTGCAGACTTTTTCCCACCCGTTGAATTGGATAGAAACAGTCGTTATGGATTGGGACTTTTAGGATTCTATGGATGCAACACAGTAAATAATATAACTGAAAAAAACAATGTGATCAGTTTTAGAATCAGTGATATAAGTTCACCAATACTTCAGAAGTACACAATTGAAATTCCATGTGGTGCCTATGAAATAGATGAGATCAATGCAGTTATTCAGAAACATATCATGTTTCGATTGTTTCATGGGAAAAATCAAAACGATACCAATGCAGATGATATATTCTACCTACATGCCAATAATAATACTTTCAAATGTGAGATGCGATCAAAATATGAAATTGATCTAACTCATCCGAATTCCATAGCAAAGATGATGGGTTTTAATTTTGATAGATTTCAACCGAATCAGATACACGAATCCTCACATCCGATAAATATAACAACTGTGAGACTAATCCGCTTAGATTGCAACATTATATCTGGTTCATACATAAACAATGAAGAATCCCACATTCTTTTTTCATTCGATATCGATGTGGAGCCTGGATTCAATCTCACAAAAGAACCACACAAGATTATATATATGCCCATCAGTCCAGAAGGTCGTCAGTTGATTCACAACATCACAGTGCGTATTTTGGATCATAATAATAATCTCATTGATTTTGGAAGTGCAGAAGAGATTGTTATAATTTTGGAATTGAAAAAAATCTAATAACTATTATGGGTTTTTGTTATAATAGACAGAATCGACAAGGATTTGAAAACATTCCACAAATAGCTAAAAAGGAAGGTTCGAATAGAAAAAGGCTCATTCCAAAAGTGTACGCTAAACAGTTAGCACACCACACTGCTCTCTCGCTGAGAGATCTCAAATTTTTGAAATCAATTGGACTGAAAGTAAGGAACAATGGTGCTCGAAACAAATAGTGAAAAGTTGAATATATTTGACGAGCCGATGCTCGATCATTCCCTCACAAGTTTACATGAGCATACATATAAACCATATGGATCACCATTGTTTAGGAATTCAGATGAAATTCGAATTGCAATCAATAATCAAGACGTTATACTTGACATTGCTGAGAGTTTCATTTATATAGAGGGTAAATTCACACCTAAAGATGAAACAAAATTATGTTATCTCTCGAATAATGCAATCGCCTTCCTTTTTGATGAAATTCGCTACGAAATGGGTGGTGAACAAGTTGCTGTGGTCAGGAAGCCGGGGATAACATCTACAATGAAGAATATGATATCATTTGGACAATCGCATGCTAACACTTTATTGACAACTGGATGGGGACTTTCGGAAACTAAACAGGATATCTTGGATACAACTAGTCACGTATTCAGTGGTAAATTACCACTGAAATATTTGATGGGTTTCGCTGAAGATTACAACAAAAGTATCTTGAATGCCAAACAAGAAATGATTTTAATAATCGCTCGATCCTTCAAGAACTCATATATTGGTGAGGTTGATGCTGATTTGGAAATCAATAAAATTGAGTGGAAAATAAGACACATAGTGCCAGAAGATAAGCACAAGCTCAAACTTTTAAATAGAATCAACAAAAGCGGTCTGAATGCTAAAATCAAGTTGGCTTATCGCATGTGGGATCTCTATGAACTTCCATCACTACGTGGCACGTCTTCAGACATATGGGCTATCAAGACAACCAACGCCCTTGAAACACCTCGTTACATCATCATTGGATTCCAAAGCACTACCACTTCTGAAGACAGGACAAAGGACATCACTAAATTCACAACTGCTGATATCAATAACATTCGTGTGTACTTGAACTCTGAAGTATACCCATATGAACGTTGGAATTTGGATTTCGATAAAAAACTCGATACTTCGGCTTATTATGCCTATGAGAACTTTCAACGAAGTTATTATGATAAAGATATGAGTGAACCTCTCATGGACATTGGTCAATTTCGACAAAATCCACTATTCATCATTGATTGTTCACATCAGCCGAATGCCACAAAATCATCAACTATTGATATTAAGCTCGAGTTTGAAACTAGGAAAGTCAACTTCCCAGCCAACACCAAAGTATATGCACTCATTCTGCATGATACATTTTTGACATACAATGCATTGGATGGTTCAGTTCACTGCAGATATTGATGAAGACACACACACACACATTTTTTTCATTTTTCTTTCTTTATTCATGTAAAAGAGAAATAGGTAAATAAAACATGTGTAAAAAATTTTTATGTTTTTTTATTCAAATATCATTAGCTTAGAATTCAAATAGTCTTAGGTATGTACAAACAATCTAATATAACTTCTTCTTCATCTTCATCATAATTTTCTCCTTCTTCGATTTCACTATCATCATCATCCAGTTGGTACTTTTGGATGATGTCTTCAGGTAGGTATGGTAGGAGGCGGTGGAGAAATCTTTTCAGCTCACATTCAATCATTGCGTCGCAGAGGTGATGTAGATCGAAAGAACCATCTGTATATTTCTCGCAGAGATCCACACCCTTTTTGTAGTTCTCGTAATCACGCATACAGTGTTGGATCCTTTCTTCATCATAGCATACGCTCAGGTCATAAATGGTGGCGTGGTGAGCATCCTCGCTCAAAGCACGCAACTCAGAAGTTAACCTTTCAACGGCGGAAGAGATGTCTATGGCTTCGGTCCAGTGTTGACTTGCATACATCATCCACATTTTTCAAAAATGAAGCTATGATCAAAGAGAAATTATTGAAATAAGAATGCTACAAAAATAATCAGTACTACTCACATTAGACTTTTGATGATGTCTCCACCGAAGAGTGTGTTTAACAATGTATGAAAAGTTTTTATATTTTCCTTACAATTATCACCTATAATATAAAAGAATCAGAATTAGAAGATATGACAAGTGGAAATTATATATTACAATTATTCAGTGAGATCAAATTTGACCAACGATCTCGTTTTCATGCCGGCAAAGCTTTGTGGACTCTGACCCAAATATGCTACTGTATATTTACCACCTGATGAATTGATGCATGCTACATCATCATCGGTAAATTGTTCTGAAACGCGTTTTGGCAGCCATGTTTTGAATAATGTATCATTGCTTACATCAAGTAGTATCAATAAAATGGATTTACCAAACCGGGTAGAACAAACTGACATCGTCTTAATTGGGTAAGCTTCATTCAGTGGCAAAGATGATATTACTTTTTGCTCTAACACTTCCATCTCTTGTTTAATTATAGAATTGATTTTTTGTAAATCTACTTTTGGAACTGACATGATGATAATATATATGGAAAATATAAATAATTTTCAATAGAAAAACACACTCACTGATCTCTCTCACTGTGTAGGCACTGAATAACTTCACTACTCTTGCTGACTGCTCGACTGCTAGGTATACAACTTCTGATTTCATATCACCATACCAACTTCTTTTATAATAGATAGTGAACCACCCCCCACCACAGACTTATGAAACATGTATGATACAAAGCCCCCACCATGCGCGAGTTTGCATCGCATCGATAGAGGGCGGAGAGTAAATAGTAGTCGATGAGTCACCGCAGCGTATGGGTGTGTGACGTCAGCGCGGATCCAACCCACCCTATCGAGAGCGAGGGTGGATGCGCATAGCGTCACGCGACCCCTCCTCCCACCACCATCGCAAGGTATACATCACTGGAGAGTAATCAGAGTTCACATATCTAACTGGATCTCCGTGGTGTGCAGACGTGTTGTACCCTCTCTATACTTCGGTATAGATTTGTATGTGTACTCCACACATAAGGGTCATACACAATGGCAGAGTAAGTATACATGAAGGACATGGAAGACATTGAGGTAAGAAAAATAAATTAAGTACTTGGAAAAAGTACTTGTCCGTGTATGAAAAAAAAATCCAAGTCATTATAATCTCAATGTCAAACACAAACCCTGAACACCTCCCAACAATATACATCATGGTCAAGGCTAAGGGCAAGCCCAAGTCCTAGGTCAAGTCCTAGGTCGAGGTCATAGGTCGAGGTCATAGGTCGAGGTCATAGGTCGAGGTCATAGGTCATAGGTCAAGGTCACTGATGACGTCATAGTGGTGGGGGGAGGCCCAGAACCGGCTCAAATCTCCTACTTTTGTGCGTCGATAATATAATGACAATATAGGAAATCAGTGCCTCAATATACTATTATAGGTTAGGTTAGATTATAAGTGAGGATATAGGTAGTGAATAATATACTATATAGATATCGAAATCACAAAAGTCATTATTGCATTATTGAATTAAAAAAAAATTACAAAAGCTAATATATTTGAATAAAGTTAGTAGTAGCAAAAGTACGTGCGTAAATAAGATAAATATTTATTATTAAACTCTTATCTATTTCCACAAGGTCTTCATTATTCACGACTGCTTCTGGTGTTCACTTCATTATGAAATGACGAATATTGGAATATGTCTAAAAAAGTGAAAACCCGTTCATTGATTCAAATAATATGACCTTTATGACATCGCAGAACATACATTTGAAGAAAGAATTAATATCAGAAATGAATATTAACAAAATTATTTAACTGGATGTACTACAGAAAGGCCCAAATTTGTTAGATATTTGGAAACATTTTATCCAAACAAAAGATTGTTCAAGGTATCGTTACCATGGCAAAGACTATCTGTAAATTATCTTTCTGGATACCCTTGACGAAATAAATATAGTATATAATAATAAGTATATAATATTCTGTCAAATTATTGAAATAAAGTGACTGGCAGAAAGTTCATATGGAAAACTCTTTCAATAATGAATTTCGACGAATATTGGTAAGTGCAATCGCTTCTGCAACGAAAGAAACCCCAAAACAACTTGTATAGTGCCATTCATCCTTTCGTGTTTGTCGGAGAATTTGAATACCTAATTTTAAAATTATTTCTCAAAGAACACACCTATTTAAAAAATATCCAGAGAATTTGTTCAGAACAACACCTTTTAGTGCGAGTTTTGAAAGAAATCTGCTACCTCAATTTTGTTATCAGGGGGTAATCTCTCAGGTTGAGTGTAAGAGAGTAGGTACTTTCTCATCTAGTATGAGAAAGCGCTAACTTTACCTTTCGGATTATATTATATCACTACCAATGAAAGCATTTTTTATTATTATTATTAAAATTTAAAATTTGTGAATTCATGATTCCAACAATTTGCAAAAATATTCTTTTTGTTCTAAGAAAAAAATCGATTTAAATCTTTTATAGATAATTGTTCCTGTACCAATAGTAAAAAGTATAGGGATCATAATGCCTTCAATATATATCAGTGACCTCTTATGAAGCAGCTGAACACAAGGCATATTTTCATTTGTCAATTTTTCTCCGAATGAAATAGAACTAGCCTGCGCATTTTCACAAAATATTATTTAGAATAATATAGACAAATCTGAAATTAATATTACTGTTTAACAGCCTTTATGAAAAGAATAAACATGAAAATATTGATAGTCCGATAGATACATCATATTTCCAAACAGAAAACAATAGGAAAGACGTTGGCCGTACTAATGAAAGAAATTTTTCTCTTCACCTTCCGTTCTGCTATTTTTTTCTGTCTTCTCTCACTTTATATAGAAGTGAGAGGATATTTTGTGAGTCTATTTCTCATGACTGATACTTGTTCATCATCAGGTACAATGAATATATCTAATTCACTGATACCGATTTTTACATTCAAGTATTTGAACATTGAAAAAACGTATTCAATAATCATTACTATCATCGTAGGTGTACATTAAAAAACAGTTTTGCGGAAGTTATTCTTAAAACAAACACATGTATGTTCTCTATCTTAATGTATATTGTAGTCTTCAAATCCTAAATTAGAGAAATGTGAACGTATTTTTTATTTGCAGAACTAGACCTTTCACGAAATTCATCGAGATGGAAAACCAAGAATATTACGAAGACCTACCTAGCGTTAGGATGAAAGCATTGGAAAGTAATCATAAAACAGAAGAGGATCTCAAAGAAGATATTGCCATAATCAAAGAATGGCTCAAAACTCAACCACATCTACCGGAAATAGCAAGTAATGCAACGTGATTATTCAGTAGTCTTTAGCAAAAATTCCAGGTTTCATTTCCAATATCGATAAAACAATATTGTCTATAAGTTTGTCTCAATATCAAGAGTTGATATTGCATTTCCAATAATCCTCTGATTCCTAGTTGGGATAGTGTTCATCCAAATTTGATAGCGGGTTAAATATTTTTGCACTTGTATTCAACAAATCATATAAAATCATATTGATTGAAATTGTTACGGAAACCTCATGCCAATATTGCAATAATAATACAATATTACAGAAAAACCTTATATTGAAATTTAAATACTGGACGAATACTCAATCGACAATATTGAAATGAATCTGGCAACACTTCAGTTGAAATAGAAGTGTAATCGTAGAGATTTCGACTTATTCGACATATTCACGAAATATTCACTTTTTGATTTAGTCAATATTACATTGAAATATGTAGCCAGTATTATCACAATTTTGTACTGACATTACCAAATATAAGTGTTACAGCGACATTGTACCAATATAGATTAATGTTTTGAGGTCAATATTGCTTCGACGATGTTTGACCAATATGGTTTTGAAAATATCAACGTGAATATTTGACCAGTATCGCGAAATATGTTCACATTTTTTGTTCTCGTAAATATCCCCATAATATTGTACCTAAAATCATCCCAATATTAGATGCTCGGCACTGATGCTCGGCACAGATGCTCGGCACAGATATAAATTCTGATCACCTCTCAACCTTGTCAGCCAATGGTTTTCAATTTTTAGATAACCTCCATGGTGGATTGGCTTTTCCAACTTTCATCATGGTTCGACTTTTCGGCTTGAAATATCACAATACCATTTTTCATTACTAATTTACCATTCCTATGTTAATGCAATATTCCATGTCTTCATGTCACTTGGTCCGACCAGATAGTGTTAAAGTTATATCCATCAACCGTCTGCACCTTTCCGAGCAACCCTCAGGACTCCCAGAGACTTGTGCGATCTAGGGAAGGAGTAGCCCTCAGATTTCCCTTACCTACGCGCCGTGGTGGTGCGTGAGTAATTATGGGAAATGACGTTCGTATATAAGTAGCTCGAACTTTGGAGCAGAAAAACAACACTGCTCGGAAATTGCAACCTTCATTTGTGAATGAAGCAAAGAAGGTTATCATGTTATAGGTATAATAAAACTTGGTGATACTGAAAAAATCTAATGTGATTCAAATTAAGTGATTATTTATATCTACATAATTTGTTGAAAGTTTCACTTCAATGAAAAACATGATCATAAATACTTAATCAGCGTCATCTTCGAAATGACTGATATTTATATTGCTATAGATATTTTTTTTATAAATGGCTCAACATATGTTACAACTGATTATTTGAATTGTTACTCTACTATACTAGAACTCAATCACTTTTTTTGCAATCTTGTCACTGCACCCAGAAAATAACTATGAGGAGCGTGCAAGACGGGGCAAGAAGGAGTTCAACCTTGATGAGATACAAAACGAATGTGGGACACTGAAATCAATGGTTTTGAACAGATGGTTCCACACACAGTCTTGATGTGAACACTTGACCTTTACAGGCAGTGGCTCACGGTCAGATGGTTTGATGCTTTGATGTCATTCATATGGAGGATTTGAAAACAAGTATTCAAGATAGACAGTTGATAACAACTTGCATTTTGAAAATATGTGAATGATAAAGAACAATCAAAATAAAAACAAATTTATTTCATCATATTTTATGCGTTATTTTTCGTAGAAAGTAGAGATATGCAAAAAAGGACTATCTGGTCCAGAGAGTGGATTCAAAGGAGGAACCCATGTGGTGGAAGATGAGTCAAACTAAAGATTTTGAATGAATTCCGAGACGAATATTGTTGAATAAAATTGTTATATCCATCAAGAGCCTGTCCCCTTCCGAGCAACCCTATCCGAGAGACTCGTTTGAACTAGGGAAGATGCCACCCTTACCTTTTAACGTGCGATGCCATGCACGAAGACGGTGAGCGCGGCGATTCGAACCCGGGATTCAGATACTTCGTAAGGAGTTTTCTAAGAGCTGATTTCCTGAGGTCAAAGGACGTTGAGGAAGCCTCTCCCAGGAATTTGAGCCTCTTGCAGGAAAGCGCCTGGCATTCGCAAAGTGAATGTACTGCAGTTTTAGCAATGATCTCAGTCATTGCCTGTACCCTTTTTTGCTCCATCGATGAGGATTTGAACTCCATCTGATGGAAGGTGTGTTGTGGATTGTCCTGGCAGTAGGCCAAGGCGATGACGACCCGGTTCAGTTAGCACTTCCACAGTTATGAACTATGGAACGGGGAAAAATATATTTGGTTCGAACAGTATGGCTTCTGGTGGTTTTTCTCAGGAAGTACAATAGAGTAACTTATACGATTTGATGATGGGTCCTTGTAACCATCTTCTGTTTATCCAGGGCTCTATTTGATACAAATACTGTTTTCAGTAAACCTCCTTCTGGATATGCTTGTGGTTGCCTTTGTTTGACATTTAATTGACGGTAATTGGAATTTTGTCTTTGACATGGTTTCAGGGGAGGTTTTTAACTTCCATTTTTCCCTAGTTCTGCTGGAATGAGCGCGGTCCTGGGTCCAAGGCACATTTGGCAACATTTACAGCATACTTCTTGGTACCATCTGAACTATTTTCGATACCTCTGGTACTAGGAACTAGGAGGTGGTGCAGCCGATTTTAACAATAGATGATAAATGTATCGAGCATGTAACAGATCATATCAGAATGCTGGTTGCATATTTTAATAGATTACCCCACATATTCTTATATTGGTAAATGTATTACAGGTGACAAGGTTATCACAAGTTTCCTGATGATGAACAAGTTCAGCATAGAAAAAACGAAAACAAGGCTCGATATGTACTACACGATGAGATCATGGTTTCCGGAGTTTTTTGTGAACAAACACCCTCTCTCACCCCATATGTTGGCTGCAATGGATACTTCGTAAGTTGAATCATTTCTGATGAACCCAGGTTGTGGAAAAACATAACTTCTCTTTGGGTTGTTTTTCAATTTTTTAATGAAAGTTTTATTATAAACGTTGTTTTTTGAGTTTGAAGAGGGATAAAAAATAAAAGAAATGAATTCAATTGCTTTCAAAACCACGTGCCACATGACCCTCCTTTATATTTAAAAAAATAGTTGATGTTGTCCTCTTGACACTGGGCCACGTGACCTCAATCAAAAGTGGTAATTTTTAACCTGAATTTTAACTGATCTCGATAGCTTGTACAGTTCAAAATTCAAAGGGGGAGGGGTTTTTTACGTCCTCTCGTCATAATGAAATTTGGGCTATTTCATTTGAATAAATCATCACTTAAAATTATTTTTCATTTTCAGATATTTCCTACCGTTACCAAAAGCCACTGAAAATGGAGAACGAGTGTATATATGCCATTTTCCTCACGAAGTCGACAGCAGCTTCGATATAGAAGTTTGGTTTTCTCTCCAATATAATGCATATGAAATCAAGGTCCAAGCTGATTATCAAGTCAGTGATATTATCGTTTACAATCTTGAAAATGTGGGATTGAATTTAATGACGAAAATAACACCTACTATCATGAAGAAAGTCACTACTACACTGGAGGTGAGGTTTTCAATAACAGTTTTTCTTGCGTTCATCACGTATTTTAAGTATGCTGGAACATTGTAAATTTACTACCAAACATGTAAACAAACCCTAATTACGTGATGTTTCATCTAGATAGATCTAAACGGCGCACCCGTAAAGTTGATTTTGAAAAACGAGTACAAGTGGACCGACATTTCAACATTTTTGTAAATACAGTATATTCACATTGAAAATACGGACGATGTCAATGAAAGCATGTGGACGCCAAACTTGAACAGACATGTTTGTTAACCTTGTGGAATGGATTTGAAAGTGTATTCATATGTCATATACTTCTCAAAATGTAAACTAAACAAGATCAGGACAACTATTTGAAATGAATAGTCAGTAATTCAATTGAAAACACAAAAGCAATCCACTACGGAAATTTGAAACAAAACACAGCTTCAGTATTTGTAACGTAACCAAGCTGAATACAACTCTGCGGAAACATTTTGTTTTGTGTCGGGTCAGTTAATGTTCTAACGACCAATAGTTTTGCGAGAATTGGCGATCACATGGTGGACAAGCTGCAAGCATGAATTAATCACTGTTTACATCCCATGGCAGTAATTTTTAGTCTTTAAAATTTATGTTTAAATAAATTTTGCAGCTTCCTTTCATTTTTTGTTCATTATATCTTTATGGATCCCGTTCCAGCAAGTATGGACATCACTGCTGCTTCAAATAGTTTTATCATCTATTTTGCTGTAATTGTCCTGATTAAATATTGCCTTTGTTGCCCTTTTTTCTTCATTTAATAACACATTTTTTTCGTATATTTTCAGAAAACCTACAACAACCGCGTTAAACAGATGCATATTCTAAATATTCCATCATATGCTGAAGCTATAGTATCAATGGCTGTGTCGTTTCTGAGTAAAAAAATAGCAAATAGGGTGAGTTGACCAAACAATCTGCCTCAGTATATATTTATCATATACTTAGTATTTATATTCTACAGAGTAGTATAGATGATCTACAAGACTCTGTCTATCAAAATACAATGAGATATCCACTTTTTCTCACACCCGAAGTGACTGATGAATTGGTCACTTGAAAACGGCTGAACAAATTTGGCAATTATTTGAACATGGATTTGTTTTGTTCGGTACAGTGAATGGAAAGTAAATGGAAAGTTTTCATGAGAAAATTCTGGAAAATTACAAAGGAAAATCGAAATACTCACATCAAAAATGTCCAGCATTTATGCAGTGTACTGCCGACTGAATTCGTCTTGCATGTATAATATTCCATTGGCACACTTTTCTTCCTCCCCCTCCCCTCCTCCTCGCTACCCCTCCTCCATCCCTCTCCTCATTCTCCCCTCTCCTCCCTTTCTCCTCTCCTTCCCTTCTCCAACCTCTCTCCTCATTCTCTCCTCTCCACCCCCTCCTCCTCCACCCCTCAAATTTCAAATACATGACCACAATTGTTTTTAGATGCAATTTTTTTTTTTACATTTTATCATTGTACATTTTCAATATTTTTTGAAACAACAATCAAAACGAACAAACAAACAAAAAACATAACAAACGAATGGAAATATGGCCTTTTGAAAACTCACTCCTCAAATATGTTCACTATGTATATTATAATATTCAAAGACTCATTTCAGGTGCACTTCCACAAAGATAGATATGCCATTGCCAAATTTATCTCACCACATATTTTACCCAAGGACTACGGAGGAGAGGAACGATCTTTACAGGAACTCAATGGTAATGCTGAAAACAGCTATTTGTATTACTAGGGAGGAAAGTGCCACTTTTCCTCCCGCAGGATGTAGTAAACACCCAAGGGAGGAAAAGGTACTTTACTCCCATGTAATTCTTATGATTTTTCCTCCTACCCACTTAATGGGTGGTTTACAATTTATATCTCAGAGAATTTAAAATTTCAAAAAGCGTTCGATTGGGACTTGAATTTCCTAAAACCAACTTCAGTTCTATAACATTTTTCAATTTGAGCTGTCACTTTCGTCCTAAAGGTGTCAGAAGTTGAGGGTTTAGCGAAGTTGGTGAGAATCGTTTCAAACGTCATTCGACGCGAAATTAATTTTTTTTCACAATAAAAAGAAAGTACTTAATATTTTCTGTAGGATCCCTACTTTTCGATTTATATACTGAAAACTGAAAAGAGTGCGAGAATTTCGTAGTTTTTAGGCTCTCAAATCTGAAGCACAATCTAGAAACCGTCGCAAACCCAAGAGGGATTAACTAAAATGATTTCTGGCTCCCGAACAATGTTTAGTGGCTAGAGCCCTTTTTTGCCCTAATTTCACTGCGCTATTAGTGTCAACCGTTTTATTTTTACAGAATTGTTCAAACGAAAGCTGGCTGCTCACAAAAATAGGTTCGATGAACTGGAAACACTTCACGTTAACGAAGCATTGAGGCCAACGCCATTGATCAACGACGAAGTCTTGGGATTTTATGGAAACTTCAAAAAACTCAACGTAGACTGATATAGATGATTTGAGTGTAATTTAAGGAAATTGTTTGATGAGAAGTTGGAAAATACAAAAAAAGTTCTGAAACTCATATACAGCTCACATTAAAATATAAAAAAAATTGCTATTTTCAATTATCTTCCATTACCTTTTCAATTTTCAATTTCTTGATTGTGTATAAAATTGGATTGCAAGCAAATTTTTCACATAACTTTTTTTGATATCTTGCCATTTTACTTCACTTTTTGCCTTTCATAGTAATTTTTTTTGCCGCTAAACCAGCGATCACGTGATATGTGTCATACTCGATTTTCAGGTTATCGGATATGCACAAATTTTCCCGAGAATCTTTTTTTCAATACTCTAATAATAAACTATTTTCCCATATGGTAAGTACTTTTTGGCGATCACTGTATAATAAGGAACATTTTCGGTACCTATCGTGATCATTCCTTTAGTCTTTGCTGCAGTTTTTTGAGGAATCAATAACGAAAAACTAATAAATTTGATCGAGAGTTTCACGTCCAAGACCTTCTTGTCCAGAAAAAATATGAAAATCTCTAATTTTTATTGGAGTGTGATATGACTCAGTCTGTCGGAATATCCAATCATTATTATGTTTCGTAGAAAATTTTTCATTTTGGTTTTCATTTATGACATGTTCACCATCAGAAATAGAGCGACGTCATGATTCTTACGTATAATACACTTTATAACAAAAAACACCGTTTTTCTTTCATCGATACTAATTAACTACCTATAACGATAAATTGACTCCATTCACATTCAGCCAGCTGCATGGGTATGTGCAACGATTTGTGATTTTGTTTACAGAGTTCATAGTCTAATCAATTACAATTTTATACTCATATAATCAGAATACTACTGTTTGGGTGAGTCAAATTAATGATATTTTTCTACATTCATGCAAAAAGCCAAACTTTATTGAACTATATTTAATGGAAAAAGAAGTTCTTTATAAGTTCTTCATAAATGGGTCATACGGTAGATAATAATAATTAGTAGTTGAGAAAATTTTTGTATATTCAATAAATAACTCAATTAGTGATTAATTAGGTACTAAATGTAGTTTCAGCAGACTTCAATGTAGTTATAATCATAGTTTTTGGTTTTTGGGTTGTCCACAAGGTAGTTAAGTTTGGTTATTTCCAGCGAGCTCTAGCGGCCCAATCATTCACCTAAAAAATATATTTGAGGTATCCTTTTTGTACACTTTTTTGATGTACTTTATTTTCGCATGGAATGATGACCTTCCTCGAAAAGTGCATACATTTTTTACTTTTCGGCAAAAAAAAAATCGAAAACTCTGAGGTTTTTGCGATATTAGTTGTGAAGCTATATCCGTGGAAAGTAGCACATTGTTGAGATGCTATACAGAGTTCATAGCAAATTTTAGAGGACAAATTATATTGATTTTTCATTATTGAGAACGTACAGTTTTCTTTAACCCATTCACTCACATTATGATACACGTGATCTGTTCATCTGATGTGATCTGATCATCGATGTCATCTGACCCAAAAAGAAAATCAGTATCGTTGGCACAAGCTACGAGTAGAGTAGTAGCATGCCGCACCTGTTCTTATAAATCGATGATATAAATGAAAAACTGATTGGGCCCCGATATGGATCCTTGTGGTACTCCAACCCTAACTGAAACTGAATTAGAGGCCAAGCCATTATATTTGACCTGTTGGTATCTATTCCCATGATGAGAGTCAAACCACTGAAGAGCGAAGCCCCTTGATACCATATCTCTGCAAGAGAACTTCATGATTCACGCAATCAAAGTCTTTGGAGAAACCAATAACCAAACCTAACGCAACTTTCTTCTTGTCCAGAGCCTGCAGTTCAGTTTTCGAAAATATTGATTCTGAATATGTATGTGATCACTAGAACGGCGGTTTGGAATTTGGAATGAGCGAATTTGGAATGAGCGAACAGTTGGGTAATTTTCGAAAATGGCAAAAAACATTGTTTTTGTTGTTAAAAATTTAATATTGGCTCGTCAACATGGAATTTGAAATATCAATCTGAAATAATTGAGAGGGGCAATTTTTTTTAGGCATTATTTGATTTATCAAAAAAATAATTTTTTGGTCTCAAATAACTTTTAGCAACCATTTTAAACTTTTTCAATCATTAAACAATAACTTTTCGAGTGTTTTCCAAATGCTAAAGCAAAAAAAAAAGTGTTTTCACTATAAGTAGTTCAAAAACTTCATTACATTGTTTCACTAGTTTTTAGCAAATTGGTGCTAATTCCGGGTTATGTAAAATGAAATTGAGGTAGATCAGACATGTGATTTTTCTCCCTCAATTTCGAGTTGAACCAAGAAATTTGCGTTTATTTCGATTTGTCAGCAAAACAACGTTCAGAATATTCCGGATGAATATTTGAAATTATGCGTATGAACCTAAAATTGAATTATCAACCATCCGTCATCTCCCCTGTGTGCTTGTGGTTGTTGTAGTGGTCGGCTACCAAGAGTCCAATATCCTGTTGGCTAACCACTCTTCATTTTATTTCTTTTTTTTTCAGAAAACGTACAACAACCGAGTCAAACAGCTGCATGTACTTAATATTCCATCATACGCCGAACCCGTGGTTACACTCGCAGTGTCGTTGTTGAGTAAAAAAATATTAGGGTAAGTCAATCAAACAGTCTATCTACCTCTAATCAGATTTTATCCAACACATGACAGTTACCACTGTCATTATTAATGTCATTTTAGACAAGTAAACTATCAAATAACACACTAGTGAGTTATAATCCATGAGTAACTAGTGAGTTAACATCAACAAGTCGATAACCGTGGAGTCTAAATGACTACCTCAAATAAGATTTTATACAACACATGACAGTTACTACTGTCATTATTGATGTCATTTTAGACAAGTAAACTATCAAATAACACACTAGTGAGTTATAATCCATAAGAGTTATAATCCATAAGTCACAAGTGAGTTAACATCAACAAGTCGATAACCGTGGAGTCTAAATGACTACCTCAAATAAGATTTTATCCAACACATGACAGTTACTACTGTCATTATTAATGTCATTTTAGACAAGTAAACTATCAAATAACACACTAGTGAGTTATAATCCATGAGTAACTAGTGAGTTAACATCAACAAGTCGATAACCGTGGAGTCTAAATGACTACCTCAAATAAGATTTTATACAACACATGACAGTTACTACTGTCATTATTGATGTCATTTTAGACAAGTAAACTATCAAATAACACACTAGTGAGTTATAATCCATAAGAGTTATAATCCATAAGTCACAAGTGAGTTAACATCAACAAGTCGATAACCGTGGAGTCTAAATGACTACCTCAAATAAGATTTTATACAACACATGACAGTTACTACTGTCATTATTGATGTCATTTTAGACAAGTAAACTATCAAATAACACACTAGTGAGTTATAATCCATAAGAGTTATAATCCATAAGTCACAAGTGAGTTAACATCAACAAGTCGATAACCGTGGAGTCTAAATGACTACCTCAAATAAGATTTTATACAACACATGACAGTTACTACTGTCATTATTGATGTCATTTTAGACAAGTAAACTATCAAATAACAAACTAGTGAGTTATAATCCATTAGAGTTATAATCCATAAGTCACAAGTGAGTTAACATCAACAAGTCGATAACCGTGGAGTCTAAATGACTACCTCAAATAAGATTTTATCCAACACATGACAGTTACTACTGTCATTATTAATGTCATTTTAGACAAGTAAACTATCAAATAACACACTAGTGAGTTATAATCCATGAGTAACTAGTGAGTTAACATCAACAAGTCGATAACCGTGGAGTCTAAATGACTACCTCAAATAAGATTTTATCCAACACATGACAGTTACTACTGTCATTATTAATGTCATTTTAGACAAGTAAACTATCAAATAACACACCAGTGAGTTATAATCCATAAGTCACTAGTGAGTTGACATCAACAAGTCGATAACCGTGGAGTCTAAATGACCACCTCAAATAAGATTTTATCCAACACATGACAGTTACTACTGTCATTATTGTTGTCATTTTAGACAAGTAAACTATCAAATAACACACTAGTGAGTTATAATCCATAAGAGTTATAATCCATAAGTCACAAGTGAGTTAACATCAACAAGTCGATAACCGTGGAGTCTAAATGACTACCTCAAATAAGATTTTATCCAACACATGACAGTTACTACTGTCATTATTAATGTCATTTTAGACAAGTAAACTATCAAATAACACACCAGTGAGTTATAATCCATAAGTCACTAGTGAGTTAACATCAACAAGTCGATAACCGTGGAGTCTAAATGACTACCTCAAATAAGATTTTATACAACACATGGCAGTTACTACTGTCATTATTGATGTCATTTAAGACATGTAAACTATCAAATAACACACTAGTGAGTTATAATCCACAAGTCACTAGTGAGTTAACATCAACAAGTCAATGACAATTTTGTGATTATTGATCTGACAGGAGTACCTTGTAACGCCAAATGAAATATTACAAACAAATACAAAACGTTTATTCAAACATTAATTATTAATTGTTATTAGTAATAACAAAAAACAAACAAATTAACGAAAGGTATACTGATGTGACTGTGATACTGATACATGATGTGACCATGAATTCAACAATTTAACATTACAAGTTCTTATTTTCATTATTTGTATAATTTATGATTTCAAAGTGCACCAATGGAAAAAAATTATTCGTGGATAACTGATCTTCGAAACACTTTAATATACTATTGTGGATTATGATTTTTTATTACAATATATATTTCTGATGATATTAAATGTTTCATTATTTCAGGTGCATTTCCACAAAGATAAATATACTGTTACCAACTTCATTTCAACGAATATTTTACCGAAGGACTTTGGAGGAGAGGAACGATCTTTACGAGAACTGAATGGTACGATAAAAAAAAACTGTGGTAAAAACCAAGAGATTATTGTAATGGATAACTTTATTGTTGTTCAAAATATTTGCCTTCGAAATCAATGAACATTTGCACTCGACAATAATCGGGTCAATTCTGTTTCTCATTGGCAAGATTGTTACCATAGCAAGACAATTTGGTTTTATGAGAACATGAAAAATAGCTTGCTGTAATGTTGAGAGAGCATTACAATTTCTCCTCTACTCGCTCGACGTGAGCTCTTGATTCGTCGGGCGAGGCAACAGGAGAGGCGCGCAGTAGTGCGCCTCTCTTATTTATGTGGTATCATCATATCATTGCGTTCCTTGTTGCTCGCGTTGATTTTTGTCTATACCACAGATGAAAAGTTTCCGATACTGTATATGGTTATTGTTTCTATTTTTTCAGAGATGTTCAAGCAAGAGTTGGCTGCTCACAAGAAGAGGTTTGTTGAACTAGATACATTCCGCGTTAACGAAGCCTTGAGACCAACTCCTTTGATCAACGACGAAGTTTTGGGATACTATGGAAACTTCAAAAAACTCAACGTTGACTAGCTGCCTCGTGGTCATTTTGGTAGATTATACATAAAAAGTACTTGAGAGCAAATAATGACAACTTTTATAAAAAAAAAGTAATATATTGTTTTACTGACTCATATTCCTGTAGATTCTTGAACATTCGTAGAGTGTACACAAAGGCATAGCTTGTGCGGGTAGAGGACGGCCATTGCTATGATTTGTCGTGGAGCTCTGGGGTTACTTACTGATTTCTTCACCTGTACGGGATCTAGGCAACTCATAATACACTTGCTTTTCCACTAGGCATGCGATCACCTATCGATTCCGATATTAGGTACTTCAAAAAAAAATCATCTTTGACCAAGATCAAACCGGGAAGTTTCAAACGGACTGCGCCACAAACTGCTAAGCAACCGTTCACCTAGAATATTCTAACTGTGTACAAGATTATAACCTCAATCCTCAGTTTCGAATTGAAGGTTGAAATAGGAGTACCATAGGGAAACATATTGGGCCCGCTAATGTTACCTGTATATATAAATAATATATCTCAAATGAGATATTTTACGTACATACAATATATTATGCAAGGCAAGACTATGATAAAGTTAATTTTCAAATTGATTCAGGGTTGAAAGAATTACAAGTGTGACTTGAGTAAAATGATGAAGTTTGAATACTGAAAAACCAAATATATAACTCTCCATCAATTGTTGATCAACCTTCTCAATGTATTCTCGAAAAACACACCCGAACCTGCGATAACGATTAATGACTCTGTCCGATTTCAGAAAACAGGCATTGAATTTTAAATTTCAGTGAATCTTGGAAAATATTTAATCAAATACTGTATAGTTACAAGGGGAGGTACTTCCAATTTCAGTTGCGAATCATCACAGACAGCCCAAATCATCATGGTCAAAATGATATTCGCAAGTGATAGATTATTTTCCACCCTATTACTCTACAGAGATACCGACTTGCATTATATCACATCACCACTCATAAATTCTCAAATTCTCAGTAATAATACAAGGAGGACTACATGGATCTCAATAATCGCCCTTCATTGCTTCATTGCTTCAGAAAATTAGTTTAACAAAAATCAACCAAGAACATTGGTCCAAAATTATTTAACTTGATCCCAACCGACCTTAGAAAAATAAAGAAAAGCAATATTTTCAAAATTCAAGTGACAAAATTCATACTGGAAAATCTCGAAAATTCCGTCATAAAATATCAAAAATAGATACTATATTCATTACATTACAGATTCCTACATTACCCGTAAAATAAAAACAAATCCGTTTTAATCCAGTACGATTGGGTTTTGAGACGAAGATCTATTGTAGCACCACCAAATTTGGTATTCTGGTAGTTGGAATTATGACAAACACGAAAAAAAAAACACACCAAGAAAATAAATAAATAAATACGGTTTTTATTTCATAGTTGACAATTACATTTCATAACTCATGACATGTCACATACACCAAATTCTATTCTTCTTAACCCAGGGGTATCAGGGGAGGATGGATAAGCGGACACAGAAGTAGCGATCCTTCTGCTCTCAATCAGGAGAGCAGGACGACCTGCCAGGTCGAGCCTAGAGCCCCCGAGAGAGGGCGCTGTTGCCCGGCCGCGCTGATGGTAACGCAAAGCCGGACATTTCATGACGTTACGGTACTGTTAGTTGAGACACACGCCTCCTGCAAAGCTAATGCGTTTGGTAGATAGCATTCAGTGCACACAATGCTTGCAGTTAGTTTGTGAGGCTGGTTGTTTCGATGAAAACCCCGGAAGAAGCTGAGGCAAAAAACGGGTTAAGGTACTTCGCGTTTCAGGTACTCCCTTCGACTTGGTTCTCTATGGAAACGGTTCCTCCCTCTGCTCCTGGAAGATATCCAGCGCTTGAAAAATAAGACAAGTTTCGCCTATATGTCGGAACTGAGTCAGCGCCTGCAAGCTCCCTTGAAGTTTCTAAGTAATTTAGATGGGTATAAATTAATTTTGTATACTTTCCATCATGCAAGTAAAGGTCCGTTTTAAACAAAAGCAGTTGAGATGCGTTTCAAATTTCCAAAAAAAGGTTTATTGAGTGGGTAGGAGGAAAAATCATATGTATTACATGGGAGTAAAGTGCCTTTTACTCCCTTGTTGTATACATCCTATGGGAGGAAAAGTGGCACTTTCCTCCCTTGTAATACAAATAGCTAATTCGATATATTTTTTTTATGTTTTGGTTCGAGTTATTTGAAGTGGTTCATGTTCCCATGGTCCTCCTCCAATTATGACCACCACTGTTTCCCTTCCAGTGATGGCGTCTTCCAAAATTTTTTTTCTGGTGTAGAGATTTTAATATCATTACTCGAAAAGAAATTTTGTTGAGTGATCTGTAATTCTTAAAATAATTTCTTTCCAGTGGGCATATATTAAAAATAAGGTTTATATAATAAAAATAGACCGGTCCCGATATATTTTTTTTTTATCTGCATATATCAACGACCGGTCAAGCTCATTATCATTAAACAGGGGTCACTTATACGTCAAAATGATTAATGATCTCCTCACTGAAGCAAACTGAATCAACTGTTTACCAAGGGTTCGAGTATTTGCGTCAACAAAATTTTTCCATTTTCAATAATATGGAACCGAAACAGTTACTCATAGACTAATAGTTATAGGAAAATTATTTTGATAGCAATTGTCGTTTTATGATAATTCAAACTCATGTACACATAACTAAAGTACTCCATGTGTCAATATCACATTATTATACTGAGGAAAGTTTTCAAGTTGATAAAAAATTGAGTTACTCAGCTGTTTGAATATTCCATTCGAATTTTCAACATCTGTATGTTTCGGAAAGTTGTGAATGAAGACAGAAACTTATATTTATTTATTTTCTGGGAGAATGGGTCATGATTAGGAAATGGTTGGGTGAGATCCAAGTCAATGATCCAAGAATGGAAATGTGTTTGTAGTACAAAACATTTTCTGAAATATAAGTTCCTAATTTTTGTCAATAGCACCTATAACAATACCGAAGAATACAAAAAAAAAAAAACATGAAAGTAGGAAAAAAAAACACAACCGACGGACACAAATAACATATTTAACTTTTTAAAATCATTGTGGCCGGATGGAAAGCTGTAGCTGAACTAAACCTGAAAGACTTCAGTAACCTATATGCATTCAATTCTGGTGCAGTTTATCCATTTTACAAGAATTGACGGTTACAATAGAGAAACTGAATTTGAAGCAGAAGAAATTCCTTGAATTAATATTGAGCACCAGAGAACCAACTGATTTTTCTTTACTTATAAGTAAGTTTCAAGTCATTTTTTGCTCAGGATATTGGTTTCATTTTCATATTTCATCAAAAAGCTAATGTTATACATAAAAACTTCTGTTTGGTAATGAATTATTTTGTATGAAGATCAAAATTGTTTTTCTTGATTATCTCAAAACATGTGTGATGCTTGTTGGTTCTTTGTTGCATAACTGGGTCAAATTATTCATAAATTATTGTTTGTCACATATTGAAACAGAGTGCGTTTTCATGAATACTAAAACCATTTCACATTGAGTTTGGTTAATAGTTTGAATAATAATTACATCCCAATGAAGTACCAAATTCATATATTCATTCTGATTAATGACCGTGCTATAATTTTTAATTACGTTGCTCGAACAAAAGAATGACGACAAACTAATGATAAAACAAGAAACTTCGATTTATGATAGTAAACGCAAATAAATATGCACTGTCAACTCACCGAAGAAAGTTTTAATGGAAACGGTAGTTACTGCCGACTGATGGTTTGCCCTTTTTACTCCTGTCCACCCACAGTGTAGGCTGAGATGCCGAAAACCTGAAGGAAAAATGCCATTTCCTAGGTTGATACCATGACGGGCATTGAATTATTTCAAACGTATCAGTGCAATGTTTCTTATTGGATAGGATTAATGGCAAGACATCATGTATAATTGAAAAAAAAATTGTTTATCAAAAAATCAGTGGTGGAACCTAAAAAATGTTTCATTTAAAAAAATATAATTTTTTTTGTTGTTATTTCAGAAAATATAAGATTTATCAAAAAACGATTTTCATATGTTGAGAGATAATTCAATTCTCCACAAGAATGATTTTCAGTAATACCTTATGAAATACGCTCGATTTCTCAGAAAACGTGGTTTAACACCGACGTCACATTTCATGCTCGCGCTAACCCGCCACTGCAAGTTCAGGCAGGGCCAAAAATTAGATTTGTCATAACTTTGCTAAAAATTATAGAAAAAGAAAAATTGCATATTTTTCCTGAAGACTTCTACTTCCTCATGCGAACATAACATGTGAGTATCTGAGTACCGAAAGTCATGGATATTGTAAGTAGTTGATATGAAGCAGGAATCAGTACTTTCTTTGGACCCTATGCAGCGATTCAGGACTAGTGAGACAAGTGTCACTTTATACATGCCAAAAAAAGTTTTACTCCTGCCTCAGTTTTCAACTCACCCATAATTCCGACAATTTCTTTAGTAAATGTTGAAAATAATCGCTCATACATATACTACATAAAAAATGAAGTACGTTATTTCAAGCTCGAGGTTTGCACTTCACAATAGTGTCATTAAATATGTAGGATATGAATAAGCGATTATTTTCAACATTTACTGACGAGAATGCCGATTTTATAGGTAAGTTGAAAATGGGGCAGAAGTAAAACAAAGTTTTTTTTTTGCATGTTACACTACTTTAAAATTGTTGCATATAGTCCAGAGAGGGTATGGGTTGCTGCTTCAGTATAATAATTCCATATTTACTAAATTATTCATGATTTTCGGATCATCCGCCAACATCTCCGTGAAGTGCGACAAAACATATTTTAGGTACTCAAATACTCTCATATTATATTTGCATGAGAAGGTAGGAGTCTCCAGAAATGATATGAACTTTTCCTTTTCCTTCTTCGATCATTTTCAGCAGAGTTATAACTAATCGAATATTCGGCTCCGCCAGAACTTTCAGCGGCGGGAAAGGTAGAACGTGAAATTTGATGTCTGTGTTCAATCACGTTTCTGAGGAAACGAGCGCATTTCATAAAAAAATACTAAGAATAATTTTTGTGGAAAATTGAATTGCTTTTCCCCCAGTTGAGTTGTTTTTCCGATAAATCATATACTTTCCAAGATAACAGCAAAAATCTATCTATATATTTTTAAAGAAAAAAAAATATATATATGTTCCACCCCTGGAATTTTGGTACACATTTTTTTTCCGTGTTTATAATGGTTCCAACTACTAGCATACTAGCATACCCAATCGTACTGGATTATACAGCCTCATTACAGCCTCATACAGCCATATTGGGAATACATTCGCCGTGATTGTTTGGATTTTTGGTAATACTCATTCAATTATAGTAATAAAGCTAAGAATATTACTGGTGAAACATTTGTATATCGTATATTTATAGGTTATTAGTTGCCAAAGAAATTGAGGATTGGCTTTATGACAGGATTATTCGGGTCTGTCACTGTTGTCGCATGAATCTGTCGCCTAGCAACAGCCGTTAAAAAAGTACACTTTTTTCATGCTTTTCCGTTCAATAATGAGATCGTATGTTGATAGTGAAATATTGCAATACTTCACGCACTCAAAGCACATAAATGTGGACTTTTTTGACAGTTGTAGAGAAAGTATTATTATTGATATTTGGCTTTTATCAAACAAATCGCTCACCGTCATCAACTACTGCGTACGGTAAGAAAAGTATTGTTTTGGTAGAAAATTTGATGACTAATGATGCACTTTGGCAAAACGGACGATTTTGGTGTAATCATTAAATAATTACTGTTATTAGGTTCTAATAGAGTTTGCGGCGTGCGCGATAGAAATTTCCGCGACAAAACGGTTCTGCAATGGAAACAAAACATATATAAATGATCAGAACGGACTTGGGGTATATTTTACCAGTAGTGCACAGTGACAATAGAAATGACGCAAATCTCGAAGCTGCTCCAGTATTCCGAAGCAGAAAAAAAGGCGGTTTTCAAACACTACAACATTTCAGAAAACGAATTCGAAGAACTCGTTGATCAACTAAAAGAATGGTGTATCAAGTCTTCTCTACCTCTAGAACGTGAGTAATTTATTTATTCATTTTTTTTAAATAAAAATTCATCTTAATATAAGGATAATTCTCGACCAAATAAACAGTTGAATATCTGTTGGACCAATAGGAACTTCGGAATATTATTATATCATATCATTCGACACTATGAAAACTTTCTTCAGGAATGTTCTTCATACGAGGGACACAAGGAAGACTCATGAAATCGAAGATAATTTTTTTAGGAAAGACCTTCTATATTCTAACATATGTAAATTCTCGTTCATTTAGGCTAATCATCAGTTTTTAGTATTTGGAAATCCGACAAGTCGTTGTCAAGTTACAGCAGTTTTTTTATCGAATGCGGACATTTTTTAAAAAGAATGAACATTTATCTCTATAACGAGGAATGTATGGAACCATTCAAGAGTATCGATGATCTATAACATATCGTATCATGAGACACATTCATCTTGCTCGGAAGTTATACAGGGTGGTCAGAGAAGTAGCAGGATTTTCACGAAATCCGATATTTTTTTACCACAATAGTTGAAATAGTACGAGAGATTGTGAGTTGTCCCAGATGCGAATCTCGTCTAGTGCTAGCTTGGAGTGCACACCGGGTTTTCCTACAGCAGAAAAGTGAATACGCCACCAAAAATAAATGAGTCGCCCCGGAGCGCCACGGGAAATAATAATTGCGACCTCTACCGCACAGGCTAGGCCTTTGGGTACAATCTACGAGTGTTTATGAGGAAGTATTATCTTCATTAATATTGATTGAGATGGCTTTATTGGAAACATTAAAGCAGATCTCCAGCATACTGCTGAATACTTATAAACTTGACCTGCGTATTATTCCAAACTGAACACTTGCACATTTTTCAGTCATACAGACAAACAGCTCAGATGAGAAAATGTATTCTCTATTAAATAAAATATTAAAAACGACAATGTCCGAAGTACCCTTCTCTCGAAATATATCCACCATGTGGAAGTATTCCTATTGCTCAATTGGAATTACATAACACAATAATTGGGATTACAAAACGAATGAAAATTTTACAAAAAGCAGTTGTCGACTCCACTAAAATAATTTCAAATGAAACCATGGAAAGTCTGACGTTAGAAAATCAATAAAATAAAAATCACATGTACATTACAAATAAAAGAAAAACTGAAATAGGTATAGCAAACAACTATGAGAACAAATCTTACATATTTAAACGAGCAATTCGATGGCTAAAAGGACGAATATTGTATGTCCAAAAACTAGTTTTGAATAAAATCAATATATACATTTATCAACTCATATTTTTTTCTACTGGAAAAGTCGATATTAGGTCATCATGAAGACATAAATGTCCTCTTAGCCATCGAATTAATGTTCATTTATACATTAATTTTGATTATTAAGTTCATTTATATAGGTGTTTTTCCTGAGATAAAACACGATTTCACACAAAGAACAAATGTAAATCGAAGTAGGTATTCAAATTTTTGGTGAAAACGCATGATGATCCTTCGCTATATTAAAAATACATTGAAGACCACGAATCCTCACGAGAAGAGATACTAAACAAGAATAACGAAGACGATACAGACGAGGAATTCTAACATATTATTTGGGCACACATAATAGATCTGCAAAGGTCGCAGTGGAGAGGCTCCTAGAAGAACATGAGCCCATAATTAATATGTTGCACGAGGTTTTTGTTCTCTGTTATTATATTATGCAATGCTCTCATTCTTCAAGTCTAAAAGTATAAATTAAAATTATAAATCTCAACTAGTATAGTTGCAAGAAAGGAGTTATATGGAAAATGAGCCTTCAATCCTGTTTCAGATATCAAGTCTAATACTATAAAAACTACTCTCTTGAACTGCAAGATGAGCATGGAAAAATCGAAGAAATCTATAGAGGGCTATTTTAGAGTTAGGACAATCAACTCAGACTTCTTTGATCGCCTCCTTCCGAATACTGAAGAATACGAAAAGTCTAAAGTGCTGGCGTAAGTTCATATTTCAATTATGTAATTTTTTTTGTGTTTCGACATCGACTGCTATGGTCAATAGCCACCTGTTCTTGGTAGGCTGTGTTACTAACTCCGTACGCCACTTTCGGAGCAGCACTGTTAATTTTCAACGCACCAGTGAATCGTGGATAATTATTCAAACGACATTCATTTATTCAGAAAAATTAATGTCTAGCCCCGGCTGGGAACCAAACCTGTGACCTCTCGGTCACTAGGCGCATACGCTGTCCGCTGCGTTATTCCCCGCCCCTAATTATCTTCAATTATTATCCCGAAGTTTTTATTCAACTGGCAATGCTGTTAGTTAATTTGTTTTGGCCGAGTGTTGCAGGCTGAATCAGAACCACATCCTCTTATGAGTAGTGAATTTTTGACCGTCGATTACTTCATTTGTCAAACATTTTAATAGATCGAAATCTGGATAGGGAACGCGTAGGAATTTGGAATTATTTACAACTGTAATATATTATATTTGTATAATGTTTCATATGTTATCTTCTGTGATTATGTTATGTTGGCAATAATGGTAATTGTAATTACCATAGTTTGGAACAAAAAAACTTATCGTTCGATAACACAACCATTGGCACAAATATATCAATGGAGAGTAGTCTTTTGACGAAAGATATAAGTTGTGTATGGTAACAGTCCATTATACTCCGTAGTGACGACTCTTACGTTATTGTCAACCATAGAAAAACCAGCGCCTTTGCAATCGGGTTGACTTGGCAACGCAGCAAAATGATGAACAATACCGTGTCAGAACTAGTCGAAAAACTACCTAGACAGTCAATCACTTATGTCGGTAAACGATCTCAGCTCTACCCAATTCCGCCATTTGTTCTTTTCCTATAATACTCAATTTTGTTAGCTTCAGGAGTTGATCTATGCATCTGTCCTCATCGTCTGTTCCAAAAGCTGCGTGAGTGACCAACCTACTCACCTCTTGTGGTCAATAATTCACATATCACGACATATGGTACGCTCATATGTACCCAGGACCTTGGCCCACGGAGGAAGTTCACTTGGACGTTCGTGGTCGCCAATGTCTCTAAGCCAATCATAGGAGCCGATTTTTAAGCACACTTCAGAATATCGCGAGACCTACTGAACGGTCGTCTAGTCGATTCTTGCTCCAGCTTTACACCAAACCACAACTTATTAAGTGTCAGACCTAACTCGCCTGAAAGTATTTCCCAATTCTACACCACACACAACATTGTGACCACACCGCGACCGCCTATGGGACCAACAACAATACTAACCACAATTCTGTGGGACGGTTTTGGTGGAGTTTGCCATCTGATAAACAACAACAGTGGCGTAAAAGGGGTATAATTCAAAGGAAGATCTTAAGTAATTATTCTGTTTTTTTTGCAACGTTTTTCCATGAACGTCATTTTTAACTCCACCAGAATTGCTGTCTGATCAGGAAAGTGAGTCTATACAGTTTTAGGTAGTATTTAAAAGTTCAACCATTCTTCATTTTGAACTTCGAACTCTAGTAAAAACATAATGAATAATTTTTCGTCATAACTGGTAGTAAGGTTATTCTGGACTTCCATTGTCTATACGGACAAAGAAAAGAAGGAAAAAAATTGATTCTCTGCAACTTTTATTCACGACGTTTCAACTGTTAAGGCCTACAGTCGTTTCCAAGTGTAGGACGACTGTAGATCTCAACTGTTGAAACGTCGTGAATAAGAATTGCAGTTAATTGATTTTTCTCACTTTTCTTTGTCCGGAAGTCTAGAATAACCTCACTGAAAGTTTAACATTGTCAACCAGCTTCAAACAATAATCATCAAACATCAACGTCTTGAAAAAATTTCAAGTTTTGCTGTCAAGAAGAATATATAAACTGTTGGAAGAGGTGTGGAATCCTAAAAAGTATGACTATATTATTCAAACAGTATGCATTTCTGTCGCAAACGGAAATATTTCTGTTAACTTCTTGCGTGAAATACATCTGACGTACATATTTTTCCAGGAAAGCTGCTGTTATACCGATACTATCACCAGATCTATGCAGGATAACAATATTCAGAATGGACGATCCTAAAGGAGAAGCAAGTGATGGCTTATTATACGTATTAGCGGCATTCATGGGAATAGAACTGAGAATCCAGAGTGACGATTTTTTCTTCTCTAATATTCTCATTATCGACTTGCACGGCTTCGACATGAAGAATTTGATAAAATTCACACCCTCAGTAACACAAAAATTAGTTCAAATAATGGTGAGTTATTAATATGTTTAAAAAAAAATCCCACCACTTCACACCATTTTTAACGGATATTTAAATAGACTGCCCGGCATTCCGCTAAGCCGACTCTGTCTTCACTATCCCTCCGTCAGGCTGACGCTGCAGTATATAGTACAGAACACTTTCTTGAACAACCATTAATCATTGTTCTGGGTTCGACCGCCCGACTGTTGATGGTTCTCGAAAGTTTCGAATGTTCAGAACACCCCTGTGAGGTAATGTTATCACGCGTTTTTAACTGCTTGGCAGTACGATGACTCATTTACTGTTTACTCAGTCTTATATTTTGAATAACGAGTGATCAAGTCCGGCTCATGGCTGCATGGCTTGGCTTTGGCACATGGTACGAGTAAAATGACTCACTAGTATTACTATTATCGTCAAAATGCCATCAACCTGAAAGTTGTAATTTTCACAAGTATTTACAGATGGTAGATATAGAAATGTTTCTACGTATTCACTTCGAAAAGCTGCTGTGTCAGCGAAAGATATTCAAATAAATATTGTGAAGATCTAATCAATTTTCTATATAGTTTTAATGATATAAATAATTTGAACCGATACGTATTAAACCATTTTTTTTGTTTTCAGTTAGCTGTCAACTTGAGATTGAAAAATATTCACTTGGTAAATTCACCTCCTCTTCTGGAGAAAATTCTGCTGATGATGAAGCTCATTCTTCCCACCAAGTTTTTTGAGAAGGTAAGCATTATTCTTTTGGAGTAGCTAACTTGAATTTTTTTTAATTCGAGGGTTAGGTAGCTTAGTGGTTGAGACCGTCGCGTTCAAAGCCATTGATGATGCTGGTCGCGTAGGTTCAAATACTATCGACTAATTTTTTTTCTGATGGCCCGAGAGAGTGCTAGGAATCGCACGTTAAAATGTAAGACCTCGTTAATCCTCGGATCGCATGAGTTTCGACTTTTGAGGGCTGCCGTTCGTAAGGGGACGACAGCTGGTTGAAGGAAAAAACAATTTTAACAACAATGTTAACAACAAAAATGTGCCAAGACACATACGCGATAATATTGAATGTAAAACTATGAATCTTTAAAAATATCTTCGTAATAGCGTCTGACCAACTCTCAAAATCCTATTACATTGTCGAGCATAAAGATTATAAGAATAAAGTATAGAGGACTACCAAGTCTGGAACTTTGGACATTAAGCGAAAGGAAATAACATGACCGCGAAAAAAAAAATTAAACTGCAAGACTATGAATGAGATAAAAAAACATTTTTCTTCAGAAAATGAATCATACAATCCAAAAAACTATTAGCTAATTAATGAGGTACACTAAATTTGGCAATTTAATTTTCATGAACATGAATATTCTGTTTCAGTGAAATCTATATACAAAAGAATATTTTTCTACCCCCGCTAATCAACCATGGCCAATAATTAACATGATAATATACGCCAAATTCTATATGAAATGAAAATTATTTAATAATATTTTGATTATTTCCAGGTCCGTCCCCATGCTGATTATGAATCTCTGCACGAGTATATTCCAAAGGAATACTTGCCATCAAACTATAATGGAACTCAGCCATCCATAGAAGACCTACACGGTGGGTATTATACTCAATAATGTTGAACTCAATTATAATTAAATCAGTTAAACGCCCTAGCCGATCTCACATCAAACATTGAACCCTAGAACCGTCTGTGGAAGACCACCAACTGCAACTCCTTTCAAAGGATTCTGGTGGGTGCTAACAGACCTCTAAGAAAACTAAAACGTTGACTATGTTAAACGAGCACATCGTCAATGACATATTATTTGTGGCCTCCACTACTACTGACCAGGGATCGTTGTTTACAATTTCCAGATAGGACAAACAGATCAAAGAAGGCTGATGAAGTTGAACTTGAGTTGAGGGATTCTAGAAACGAAAAATTGTCTGGAACCTTCGAAGATCTGGGCACCAAAAACTGGTGGACATAAAGAAAAGTTCAAAGATGAAAGAACAAGAGGTTTATATTTCCACTTACTCAAGGAGTGTGCGAAATGTCTTACGTATCTGATAACAAAGAGCAAGCCATCGCAGATACGATCGGGTAACAGTTCGAGCATAACGGGAAACGAGGCTATGGCCAGTAATGGGACTCCATGTTGGAATACAGGGTTGAGGTGGTTGAGGATGATCTCATTCCCCTTCCCCCCTCCATAGTAGAGCCTAACTTGAATATAGGATGTCTCAACGTAAGGAAAGCTCCTGGGGCAGCGGCACTATCTAACGAATTATAGAGGAATCACCCAAGAAAAAGCTGCCCAACAGTTATGTTATTCCGTTGTTGAACATCAGCAATAACTAGCTGGAACTCAGGCATATTAATTCAGAAGAGGTGAAGGCATACCATTGTGGTCATGATTCCTAAGCAGGGCCAAAACCTGACTTTCCCGCAAAACTATAGTCATATGAGCCTCCTCGGCTCTGTTGCAAAGATAGTAATGTTCAAAAGCAGTGGAGCAGCCAGGATTTCAGGTTGAGGGGAGGGACTGAACAATTTATCATATACCAGAGCTTTTTTTTTGGTCAGCCGGATGTTAGGAATAACGGTAGTAATTTGGTGGGGTGGGGAAGGCACCTAAGCCTTAAGCCTTAAGCTTTAAGAATGGCCATAAAGGCCGCCACATGTACTTTTCAAAGTCTATGGGTCAGCTGCTTCTGAATGAAGCATCCAAGGCCTTTGAACATGTTTGTCACGACAAAGGCCTTGAGTACAAAATGGATTACATGGACTTTCCTAGTAGATAGGACCAAATTGTCTACGATGAATCAGTTTTTATATAAGTTTGCCAGTAGTTCCTAATTTGTCCATTTCTGAAGTCCGAATTTTTCACAATACATCCATTCTATAATGATCAATGTAAAACCACAATCTAATCGGTAATTTTTACTTTGCAGAAGATTGGTGTCAGGAACTGGAGAAACACGAAGTAGATTTCAAGAAACTCCTAACTGCCAAACTGCAGACTCTCAAAGAAGACAGAATGGAACAGAATGAGCATTTTGGGGTGGAAGGTTCATTCAGGAAACTTACGGTGGACTGATAGTTCATTTCTGATCCTCATTTGATGACCAAAGTATCCAGTATAGTATTCAATAATTTTAAATAATTTATTGCACAAATATTTTAAATTCTATTAAAGTATATTTGCATTCAGAATTTGACTTTTTTTACTTTTTGGCCATTGTTTGATGAGAATGTCCTCTTATAGTCCATCTCAGTTATTAGCGAACTTGTCAATTGAAATTTTTTTGGAAGCAATGTGAGATACATGAGGTGTGTGGATTTTGAAACACCCTGCCATTCATTGGGCACTTTAGGCACCCAAGTATTTGGTTCCACTGGGGATGGCATAATTCAGCAACTTTCTCAGATGGAACTTGCTGAGAGGCAAGACATATCCTTGTTGAAAAAAATGTTAGTTCCATCAACCGGCTGCCCCCTTACGAGCAACCCTCAGAAGTCTTCGAGAGACTTTTTTGTCCGTCGATTTTTTTCGTTCAAATTCTCAGTGTATACTAATTCGGCCATTTTGAATCAAATGAAGTTCGCAGAATTGGTTTATTTCCAACCGTTCTCGAGTTGGTCAGATCTGAATCAGTTTTCAAATGTTTTTTTTGGCGCCAAAAATATTTCTGGTGAGTTTTCGACATTTTCGTTCAAAGATTCGGAATCAGCACGTCAAAATAAGTTTGAGGATGAAAATTTGAAATTCGGAAAATAAAGAATAAAAAAGTTCAAAAAATGAACTATCATGATATACTCAACTTTTTTGTTCGTCGATTTTTTTCGTTCAAATTCTCAGTATATACTAATTTGGCCATTCTAAATCGAATGGCGTTCGCAGAATTTGTCTGTCTCTAATCGTTCTCGAGTTGGTCAGCTCTGAATCAGTTTTCAAATGTTTTTTGTGGCGCCAAAAATATTTATGGCGAGTTTTCGACATTTTCGTTCAAAGATTCGGAATCAGCACGTCAAAATAAGTTTGAGGACGAAAATTTGAAATTCGGAAAATAAAGAATAAAAAAGTTCAAAAAATGAACTATCATGATATACTCGACTTTTTTGTTCGTCGATTTTTTTCGTTCAAATTCTCAGTGTATACTAATTCGGCTATTCTGAATCAATTGGTGATCGCAGAATTTGTGTATCTCTGACCGTTCTCGAGTTGGTCAGCTCTGAATCAGTTTTCAATTGTTTTTTTTGGCGCCAAAAATATTTCTGGTGAGTTTTCGACACTCTTGTTCAAAGATTTGGAATCAGCACGTCAAAATAAGTTTGAGGACGAAAATTTGTAATTCGGAAAATAAAAAATAAAAAAGTTCAAAAAATGAACTATCATGATATACTCAACTTTTTTGTTCGTCGATTTTTTTCGTTCAAATTCTCAGTATATACTAATTTGGCCATTCTAAATCGAATGGCGTTCGCAGAATTTGTCTGTCTCTAATCGTTCTCGAGTTGGTCAGCTCTGAATCAGTTTTCAAATGTTTTTTGTAGCGCCAAAAATATTTATGGCGAGTTTTCGACATTTTCGTTCAAAGATTCGGAATCAGCACGTCAAAATAAGTTTGAGGACGAAAATTTGAAATTCGGAAAATAAAGAATAAAAAAGTTCAAAAAATGAACTATCATGATATACTCGACTTTTTTGTTCGTCGATTTTTTTCGTTCAAATTCTCAGTGTATACTAATTCGGCTATTCTGAATCGATTGGTGATCGCAGAATTTGTGTATCTCTGACCGTTCTCGAGTTGGTCAGCTCTGAATCAGTTTCCAATTGTTTTTTTTGGCGCCAAAAATATTTCTGGTGAGTTTTCGACACTCTTGTTCAAAGATTTGGAATCAGCACGTCAAAATAAGTTTGAGGACGAAAATTTGTAATTCGGAAAATAAAGAATAAAAAAGTTCAAAAAATGAACTATCATGATATACTCGACTTTTTTGTTCGTCGATTTTTTTCGTTCAAATTCTCAGTGTATACTAACTCGGCTATTCTGAATCGATTGGTGATCGCAGAATTTGTGTATCTCTGACCGTTCTCGAGTTGGTCAGCTCTGAATCAGTTTCCAATTGTTTTTTTTGGCGCCAAAAATATTTCTGGTGAGTTTTCGACACTTTCGGTCAAAGATTTGGAATCAGCACGTCAAAATAAGTTTGAGGACGAAAATTTGAAATTCGGAAAATAAAGAATAAAAAAGTTCAAAAAATGAACTATCATGATATACTCGACTTTTTTGTTCGTCGATTTTTTTCGTTCAAATTCTCAGTGTATACTAATTCGGCTATTCTGAATCAATTGGTGATCGCAGAATTTGTGTATCTCTGACCGTTCTCGAGTTGGTCAGCTCTGAATCAGTTTTCAATTGTTTTTTTTGGCGCCAAAAATATTTCTGGTGAGTTTTCGACACTCTTGTTCAAAGATTTGGAATCAGCACGTCAAAATAAGTTTGAGGACGAAAATTTGTAATTCGGAAAATAAAGAATAAAAAAGTTCAAAAAATGAACTATCATGATATACTCGACTTTTTTGTTCGTCGATTTTTTTCGTTCAAATTCTCAGTGTATACTAATTCGGCTATTCTGAATCGATTGGTGATCACAGAATTTCTGTATCTCTGACCGTTCTCGAGTTGGTCAGCTCTGAATCAGTTTCCAATTGTTTTTTTTGGCGCCAAAAATATTTCTGGTGAGTTTTCGACACTTTCGGTCAAAGATTTGGAATCATCACGTCAAAATAAGTTTGAGGACGAAAATTTGAAATTCGGAAAATAAAGAATAAAAAAGTTCAAAAAATGAACTATCATGATATACTCGACTTATTTGTTCGTCGATTTTTTTCGTTCAAATTCTCAGTGTATACTAATTCGGCTATTCTGAATCGACTGGTGATCGCAGAATTTGTGTATCTCTGACCGTTCTCGAGTTGGTCAGCTCTGAATCAGTTTTCAATTGTTTTTTTTGGCGCCAAAAATATTTCTGGTGAGTTTTCGACACTTTCGTTCAAAGATTTGGAATCAGCACGTCAAAATAAGTTTGAGGACGAAAATTTGTGATTCGGAAAATAAAGAATAAAAAAGTTCAAAAAATGAACTATCATGATATACTCGACTTTTTTGTTCGTCGATTTTTTTCGTTCAAATTCTCAGTATATACTAATTTGGCCATTCTAAATCGAATGGCGTTCGCAGAATTTGTCTGTCTCTAATCGTTCTCGAGTTGGTCAGCTCTGAATCAGTTTTCAAATGTTTTTTGTGGCGCCAAAAATATTTATGGTGAGTTTTCGACATTTTCGTTCAAAGATTCGGAATCAGCACGTCAAAATAAGTTTGAGGACGAAAATTTGAAATTCGGAAAATAAAGAATAAAAAAGTTCAAAAAATGAACTATCATGATCTACTCGACTTTTTTGTTCGTCGATTTTTTCTGTTCAAATTCTCAGTGTATACTAATTCGGCCATTTTGAATCGAATGGCAATCGCAGAATTGGTCTATCTCCAACTGTTCTCGAGTTGGTCAGCTCAGAATCAGTTTTCAAATGTTTTTTTGGCGCCAAAAATATTTCTGATGAGTTTTCGACATTTTCGTTAAAAAATTCGTAATTAGCACGTCAAAATAAGTTTGAGGACGAAAATTTGAAATTCGAAAAATGAAAAATAAAAAAGTTCAAACAATTATCAATCATGATGAACTCGACTTTTTTGTCCGTCGACTGTTTTCGTTAAAATTCTCAGTATATGCTAATTTGGCCATTATAAATCGATTGGCGTTCGCAGAATTTGTCTGTCTCTAACCGTTCTTGAGTTGGTCAGCTCTGAATCAGTTTTCAAATGTTTTTTTTGGCGCCAAAAATATTTCTGGTGAGTTTTCGACACTTTTGTTCAAAGATTTGGAATCAGGACGTCAAAATAAGTTTGAGGACGAAAATTTGTAATTCGGAAAATAAAGAATAAAAAAGTTCAAAAAATGAACTATCATGATATACTCGACTTTTTTGTTCGTCGATTTTTTTCGTTCAAATTCTCAGTATGTACTAATTTGGCCATTCTTAATCGAATGGCGTTCGCAGAATTTGTCTGTCTCTAATCGTTCTCGAGTTGGTCAGCTCTGAATCAGTTTTCAAATGTTTTTTGTAGCGCCAAAAATATTTATGGTGAGTTTTCGACATTTTCGTTCAAAGATTCGGAATCAGCACGTCAAAATAAGTTTGAGGACGAAAATTTGAAATTCGGAAAATAAAGAATAAAAAAGTTCAAAAAATGAACTATCATGATATACTCGACTTTTTTGTTCGTCGATTTTTTTCGTTCAAATTCTCAGTATATACTAACTTGGCCATTCTAAATCGAATGGCGTTCGCAGAATTTGTCTGTCTCTAATCGTTCTCGAGTTGGTCAGCTCTGAATCAGTTTTCAAATGTTTTTTGTGGCGCCAAAAATATTTATGGCGAGTTTTCGACATTTTCGTTCAAAGATTCGGAATCAGCAAGTCAAAATAAAGTTGAGGACGAAAATTTGAAATTCGGAAAATAAAGAATAAATATGTTCAAAAAATGAACTATCATGATATACTCGACTTTTTTGTTCGTCGATTTTTTTTGTTCAAATTCTCAGTGTATACTAATTCGGCTATTCTGAATCGACTGGTGATCGCAGAATTTGTGTATCTCTGACCGTTCTCGAATTGGTCAGCTCTGAATCAGTTTTCAATTGTTTTTTTTGGCGCCAAAAATATTTCTGGTGAGTTTTCGACACTTTCGTTCAAAGATTTGAAATCAGCACGTCAAAATAAGTTTGAGGACGAAAATTTAAAATTCGGAAAATAAAGAATAAAAAAGTTCAAAAAATGAACTATCATGATATACTCGACTTTTTTGTTCGTCGATTTTTTTCGTTCAAATTCTCAGTATATACTAATTTGGCCATTCTAAATCGAATGGCGTTCGCAGAATTTGTCTGTCTCTAATCGTTCTCGAGTTGGTCAGCTCTGAATCAGTTTTCAAATGTTTTTTTTGGCGCCAAAAATATTTCTGGTGAGTTTTCGACACTTTTGTTCAAAGATTTGGAATCAGGACGTCAAAATAAGTTTGAGGACGAAAATTTGTAATTCGGAAAATAAAGAATAAAAAAGTTCAAAAAATGAACTATCATGATATACTCGACTTTTTTGTTCGTCGATTTTTTTCGTTCAAATTCTCAGTATGTACTAATTTGACCATTCTTAATCGAATGGCGTTCGCAGAATTTGTCTGTCTCTAATCGTTCTCGAGTTGGTCAGCTCTGAATCAGTTTTCAAATGTTTTTTGTGGCGCCAAAAATATTTATGGTGAGTTTTCGACATTTTCGTTCAAAGATTCGGAATCAGCACGTCAAAATAAGTTTGAGGACGAAAATTTGAAATTCGGAAAATAAAGAATAAAAAAGTTCAAAAAATGAACTATCATGATCTACTCGACTTTTTTGTTCGTCGATTTTTTCTGTTCAAATTCTCAGTGTATACTAATTCGGCCATTTTGAATCGAATGGCGTTCGCAGAATTGGTCTATCTCCAACTGTTCTCGAGTTGGTCAGCTCAGAATCAGTTTTCAAATGTTTTTTTTGGCGCCAAAAATATTTCTGATGAGTTTTCGACACTTTCGTTAAAAAATTCGTAATTAGCACGTCAAAATAAGTTTGAGGACGAAAATTTGAAATTCGAAAAATGAAAAATATAAAAGTTCAAACAATTATCAATCATGATGAACTCGACTTTTTTGTCCGTCGACTGTTTTCGTTAAAATTCTCAGTATATGCTAATTTGGCCATTATAAATCGATTGGCGTTCGCAGAATTTGTCTGTCTCTAACCGTTCTTGAGTTGGTCAGCTCTGAATCAGTTTTCAAATGTTTTTTTTGCGCCAAAAATATTTCTGATGAGTTTTCGACATTTTCGTTCAAAGATTCGGAATCAGCAAGTCAAAATAAAGTTGAGGACGAAAATTTGAAATTCGGAAAATAAAGAATAAATATGTTCAAAAAATGAACTATCATGATATACTCGACTTTTTTGTTCGTCGATTTTTTTTGTTCAAATTCTCAGTGTATACTAATTCGGCTATTCTGAATCGACTGGTGATCGCAGAATTTGTGTATCTCTGACCGTTCTCGAATTGGTCAGCTCTGAATCAGTTTTCAATTGTTTTTTTTGGCGCCAAAAATATTTCTGGTGAGTTTTCGACACTTTCGTTCAAAGATTTGAAATCAGCACGTCAAAATAAGTTTGAGGACAGAAATTTAAAATTCGGAAAATAAAGAATAAAAAAGTTCAAAAAATGAACTATCATGATATACTCGACTTTTTTGTTCGTCGATTTTTTTCGTTCAAATTCTCAGTATATACTAATTTGGCCATTCTAAATCGAATGGCGTTCGCAGAATTTGTCTGTCTCTAATCGTTCTCGAGTTGGTCAGCTCTGAATCAGTTTTCAAATGTTTTTTTTGGCGCCAAAAATATTTCTGGTGAGTTTTCGACACTTTTGTTCAAAGATTTGGAATCAGGACGTCAAAATAAGTTTGAGGACGAAAATTTGTAATTCGGAAAATAAAGAATAAAAAAGTTCAAAAAATGAACTATCATGATATACTCGACTTTTTTGTTCGTCGATTTTTTTCGTTCAAATTCTCAGTATATACTAATTTGGCCATTCTAAATCGAATGGCGTTCGCAGAATTTTTCTGTCTCTAATCGTTCCCGAGTTGGTCAGCTCTGAATCAGTTTTCAAATGTTTTTTGTGGCGCCAAAAATATTTATGGTGAGTTTTCGACATTTTCGTTCAAAGATTCGGAATCAGCACGTCAAAATAAGTTTGAGGACGAAAATTTGAAATTCGGAAAATAAAGAATAAAAAAGTTCAAAAAATGAACTATCATGATCTACTCGACTTTTTTGTTCGTCGATTTTTTCTGTTCAAATTCTCAGTGTATACTAATTCGGCCATTCTAAATCGAATGGCGTTCGCAGAATTTGTCTGTCTCTAACCGTTCTTGAGTTGGTCAGCTCTGAATCAGTTTTCAAATGTTTTTTGTGGCGCCAAAAATATTTATGGTGAGTTTTCGACATTTTCGTTCAAAGATTCGGAATCAGCACGTCAAAATAAGTTTGAGGACGAAAATTTGAAATTCGGAAAATAAAGAATAAAAAAGTTCAAAAAATGAACTATCATGATCTACTCGACTTTTTTGTTCGTCGATTTTTTCTGTTCAAATTCTCAGTATATACTAATTTGGCCATTCTAAATCGAATGGCGTTCGCAGAATTTGTCTGTCTCTAACCGTTCTTGAGTTGGTCAGCTCTGAATCAGTTTTCAAATGTTTTTTTTGGCGCCAAAAATATTTCTGGTGAGTTTTCGACACTTTCGGTCAAAGATTTGAAATCAGCACGTCAAAATAAGTTTGAGGATGAAAATTTGAAATTCGGAAAATAAAGAATAAAAAAGTTCAAAAAATTAACTATCATGATATACTCGACTTTTTTGTTCGTCGATTTTTTTCGTTCAAATTCTCAGTGTATACTAATTCGGCTATTCTGAATCAATTGGTGATCGCAGAATTTGTGTATCTCTGACCGTTCTCGAGTTGGTCAGCTCTGAATCAGTTTTCAATTGTTTTTTTTGGCGCCAAAAATATTTCTGGTGAGTTTTCGACACTCTTGTTCAAAGATTTGGAATCAGCACGTCAAAATAAGTTTGAGGACGAACATTTGTAATTCGGAAAATAAAGAATAAAAAAGTTCAAAAAATGAACTATCATGATATACTCGACTTTTTTGTTCGTCGATTTTTTTCGTTCAAATTCTCAGTGTATACTAATTCGGCTATTCTGAATCGATTGGTGATCGCAGAATTCCTGTATCTCTGACCGTTCTCGAGTTGGTCAGCTCTGAATCAGTTTCCAATTGTTTTTTTTGGCGCCAAAAATATTTCTGGTGAGTTTTCGACACTTTCGGTCAAAGATTTGGAATCAGCACGTCAAAATAAGTTTGAGGACGAAAATTTGAAATTCGGAAAATAAAGAATAAAAAAGTTCAAAAAATGAACTATCATGATATACTCGACTTTTTTGTTCGTCGATTTTTTTCGTTCAAATTCTCAATGTATACTAATTCGGCTATTCTGAATCGATTGGTGATCGCAGAATTTGTGTATCTCTGACCGTTTTCGAGTTGGTCAGCTCTGAATCAGTTTTCAATTGTTTTTTTTGGCGCCAAAAATTTTTCTGGTGAGTTTTCGTCACTTTCGTTCAAAGATTTGGAATCAGCACGTCAAAATAAGTTTGAGGACGAAAATTTGAAATTCGGAAAATAAAGAATAAAAAAGTTCAAAAAATGAACTATCATGATATACTCGACTTTTTTGTTCGTCGATTTTTTTCGTTCAAATTCTCAGTGTATACTAATTCGGCTATTCTGAATCGATTGGTGATCGCAGAATTTGTGTATCTCTGACCGTTTTCGAGTTGGTCAGCTCTGAATCAGTTTTCAATTGTTTTTTTTTGGCGCCAAAAAGTTTTCTGGTGAGTTTTCGACACGTTCGTTCAAAGATTTGGAATCAGCACGTCAAAATAAGTTTGAGGACGAAAATTTGTAATTCGGAAAATAAAGAATAAAAAAGTTCAAAAAATGAACTATCATGATATACTCGACTTTTTTGTTCGTCGATTTTTTTCGTTCAAATTCTCAATGTATACTAATTCGGCTATTCTGAATCGATTGGTGATCGCAGAATTTGTGTATCTCTGACCGTTTTCGAGTTGGTCAGCTCTGAATCAGTTTTCAATTCTTTTTTTTGGCGCCAAAAATTTTTCTGGTGAGTTTTCGACACTTTCGTTCAAAGATTTGGAATCAGCACGTCAAAATAAGTTTGAGGACGAAAATTTGTAATTCGGAAAATAAAGAATAAAAAAGTTCAAAAAATGAACTATCATGATATACTCGACTTTTTTGTTCGTCGATTTTTTTCGTTCAAATTCTCAATGTATACTAATTCGGCTATTCTGAATCGATTGGTGATCGCAGAATTTGTGTATCTCTGACCGTTTTCGAGTTGGTCAGCTCTGAATCAGTTTTCAATTGTTTTTTTTGGCGCCAAAAAGTTTTCTGGTGAGTTTTCGACACTTTCGTTCAAAGATTTGGAATCAGCACGTCAAAATAAGTTTGAGGACGAAAATTTGTAATTCGGAAAATAAAGAATAAAAAAGTTCAAAAAATGAACTATCATGATATACTCGACTTTTTTGTTCGTCGATTTTTTTCGTTCAAATTCTCAATGTATACTAATTCGGCTATTCTGAATCGATTGGTGATCGCAGAATTTGTGTATCTCTGACCGTTTTCGAGTTGGTCAGCTCTGAATCAGTTTTCAATTGTTTTTTTTGGCGCCAAAAATTTTTCTGGTGAGTTTTCGACACTTTCGTTCAAAGATTTGGAATCAGCACGTCAAAATAAGTTTGAGGACAAAAATTTGTAATTCGGAGAATAAAGAATAAAAAAGTTCAAAAAATGAACTATCATGATATACTCGACTTTTTTGTTCGTCGATTTTTTTCGTTCAAATTCTCAATGTATACTAATTCGGCTATTCTGAATCGATTGGTGATCGCAGAATTTGTGTATCTCTGACCGTTTTCGAGTTGGTCAGCTCTGAATCAGTTTTCAATTGTTTTTTTTGGCGCCAAAAAGTTTTCTGGTGAGTTTTCGACACTTTCGTTCAAAGATTTGGAATCAGCACGTCAAAATAAGTTTGAGGACGAAAATTTCTAATTCGGAAAATAAAGAATAAAAAAGTTCAAAAAATGAACTATCATGATATACTCGACTTTTTTGTTCGTCGATTTTTTTCGTTCAAATTCTCAATGTATACTAATTCGGCTATTCTGAATCGATTGGTGATCGCAGAATTTGTGTATCTCTGACCGTTTTCGAGTTGGTCAGCTCTGAATCAGTTTTCAATTGTTTTTTTTGGCGCCAAAAATTTTTCTGGTGAGTTTTCGACACTTTCGTTCAAAGATTTGGAATCAGCACGTCAAAATAAGTTTGAGGACGAAAATTTGTAATTCGGAAAATAAAGAACAAAAAAGTTCAAAAAATGAACTATCATGATATACTCGACTTTTTTGTTCGTCGATTTTTTTCGTTCAAATTCTCAATGTATACTAATTCGGCTATTCTGAATCGATTGGTGATCGCAGAATTTGTGTATCTCTGACCGTTTTCGAGTTGGTCAGCTCTGAATCAGTTTTCAATTGTTTTTTTTGGCGCCAAAAAGTTTTCTGGTGAGTTTTCGACACTTTCGTTCAAAGATTTGGAATCAGCACGTCAAAATAAGTTTGAGGACGAAAATTTGTAATTCGGAAAATAAAGAATAAAAAAGTTCAAAAAATGAACTATCATGATATACTCGACTTTTTTGTTCGTCGATTTTTTTCGTTCAAATTCTCAATGTATACTAATTCGGCTATTCTGAATCGATTGGTGATCGCAGAATTTGTGTATCTCTGACCGTTTTCGAGTTGGTCAGCTCTGAATCAGTTTTCAATTGTTTTTTTTGGCGCCAAAAAGTTTTCTGGTGAGTTTTCGACACTTTCGTTCAAAGATTTGGAATCAGCACGTCAAAATAAGTTTGAGGACGAAAATTTGTAATTCGGAAAATAAAGAATAAAAAAGTTCAAAAAATGAACTATCATGATATACTCGACTTTTTTGTTCGTCGATTTTTTTCGTTCAAATTCTCAATGTATACTAATTCGGCTATTCTGAATCGATTGGTGATCGCAGAATTTGTGTATCTCTGACCGTTTTCGAGTTGGTCAGCTCTGAATCAGTTTTCAATTGTTTTTTTTGGCGCCAAAAAGTTTTCTGGTGAGTTTTCGACACTTTCGTTCAAAGATTTGGAATCAGCACGTCAAAATAAGTTTGAGGACGAAAATTTGTAATTCGGAAAATAAAGAATAAAAAAGTTCAAAAAATGAACTATCATGATATACTCGACTTTTTTGTTCGTCGATTTTTTTCGTTCAAATTCTCAATGTATACTAATTCGGCTATTCTGAATCGATTGGTGATCGCAGAATTTGTGTATCTCTGACCGTTTTCGAGTTGGTCAGCTCTGAATCAGTTTTCAATTGTTTTTTTTGGCGCCAAAAATTTTTCTGGTGAGTTTTCGACACTTTCGTTCAATGATTTGGAATCAGCACGTCAAAATAAGTTTGAGGACGAAAATTTGAAATTCGGAAAATAAAGAATAAAAAAGTTCAAAAAATGAACTATCATGATATACTCGACTTTTTTGTTCGTCGATTTTTTTCGTTCAAATTCTCAGTGTATACTAATTCGGCTATTCTGAATCGATTGGTGATCGCAGAATTTGTGTATCTCTGACCGTTTTCGAGTTGGTCAGCTCTGAATCAGTTTTCAATTGTTTTTTTTGGCGCCAAAAATTTTTCTGGTGAGTTTTCGACACTTTCGTTCAAAGATTTGGAATCAGCACGTCAAAATAAGTTTGAGGACGAAAATTTGAAATTCGGAAAATAAAGAATAAAAAAGTTCAAAAAATTAACTATCATGATATACTCGACTTTTTTGTTCGTCGATTTTTTTCGTTCAAATTCTCAGTGTATACTAATTCGGCTATTCTGAATCGATTGGTGATCGCAGAATTTGTGTATCTCTGACCGTTTTCGAGTTGGTCAGCTCTGAATCAGTTTTCAATTGTTTTTTTTGGCGCCAAAAATTTTTCTGGTGAGTTTTCGACACTTTCGTTCAAAGATTTGGAATCAGCACGTCAAAATAAGTTTGAGGACGAAAATTTGTAATTCGGAAAATAAAGAACAAAAAAGTTCAAAAAATGAACTATCATGATATACTCGACTCTTTTGTTTAGATTCCCTTCAACGAGTCGACTTCATGTACCTATTAAATTCGGATACTGTATCATCAACTATGACTAATTATAAATTTACGACTTGAAACAATATATTTGAACATTATTTTTCATTTCATCGTGTTGTCCAAAATGTTGTCGATGTGTAATTATGGACATTAACCTAGTAGTAGTGAAAAATTTCTTGCATTGTGGTTAGTATTGACAATAATGTTAACAAATATATTGCGATATTTGGGTACACACTGTATCACCTACATTTTTTACAGAAGTTTTTGCAATTGAACAAAATCATTATAACTTCGTTTAATTGAGTAAATAACATAATTTATTTCAATGTTGATAATTACAGTTGTCCCTCAAGAAATAGTTGGTGTTTACAATAACATTTAAAACATTAAAAAAAAACTCCAATATTATATATAAGAAGTCAAGATGAAATTGGGAACATGTATTTTGGTTCCCAGATTAAGAAGGGTCAGAAAAAATATGTATTGTTTCTCGATGTTTTAGGTTTACCTGATTTTTATGTGTGTTTGTTTCCCGACATTTTTGTATTAAACCCAAGCTTGAACTCACTATGAAATAAAATAGTGTGTGGAAATTGAAAACATACATTTTGCGAGGAGTAACTATTTAGTATAATCGAACCAGAATGAAGTAACTTTACGTAGATATTGGAGCGCGTGGAAATTTAAAACAACATTAAAGGAAATTGGATATCACTGAGCAAGAACGACACAAAAACACAACTAAATCTCACAGAAGCAATACAATACGATATCAATAAATTTCACTTACACGAAAAAACGATTACGCAGGTTGTCCCCAGGAACCAAATTTCTCATGACCTTCTTGGAACTGGGAACTAAATTACATATTATTATCAAGTTTCTCAAATAAATATCTAATATACTGCCTGGCAGGAACCAAATTATAATGGTGATCAAACTCTTAAATTCCAAGAGACCATAGTGTTTCATTTCAGTCTCAGTCAAAATTGAATGAAGTACTCAAGATTTCGAAAGTTGAAATGAGTTTATCAAACATTTTTATCCACGACGACATTGAAATGTCTTACACAACTCTTTGTTTTTTAATGGAAAATAATGTAAATAACCTTTGTCTTTGGTACTATTGATAGTACATTCAGCATTGGAGCACCAAGCAAATACGCTCAGTAATGGAACTTTTGACTTCTGCCGCCATTTCAAGTTGACTCATTCTGAAACTATGGATAATAAAGAATATTGCTAAACTCAACTTATTGTCCAAAATTCGATTATTAATGAGAAAACGGTTGAAATGGATTTATTGCTGCTTACGACAAGAAAGACCTGATCTACATTGTATCAGTTCAACCAAATAATTATAGATGTCGCACCCTCCGCACAGACTGCGAATAGATGTTTGTTTTGTTAACGAATGGAAAATCCTCCAGAGCTACCAGCTCATAGTAAACAATAATAATTAAAGACGCCTTGCATAAAAAAGAGTTCCTGTTGAAATTACTAGCTGATCTATATCGGTTTTCCGACAGCAAGCCTTGATATATGTTTTATATAGTAGTTTTTCATGGATTTGTTCATGTGTGAAGATTGCGTCAGTGTGCCAATTAGAAAAAAACAATTAAAAGCGATATTTTATTAATGAATATAAATACCTCGTTAACATAAACATGTAAATTGAGAACTAACGAACTCGCTGCAGGTGTCAGTGGTGAACGAAATGATCCCGACGTCAGATTTGCTGATATATTCTGAAGCAGAGGAAAATGCAGTATTGGAATATTTCAACGTTTCATCCAAAAGATTCGATGATATGGCTGAACAATTGATGGAATGGGCAATCAAGTTTCCTCTTCCCGTAGAATGTGAGTAGAGACAGGAATAGTCTTCATAATCAAATTCGTTGAGACCAGAACTGTGCCAAGCACTGACAAAAAGTGCTTGGAGCACTGAGCACCCTTGGAAGGTGCTCCGGAATAAATAATTTTATACTGATTTTATAAAACAATTGTTTTGGTCCTAAAAAACTGTTTTATTCGTAACCTTATAACGATTTAATACAGATGGTATATAACTACTTCAGAATTGTTTTTTAACGCCGAAAACCAAAGGTGCTATACAGAAACCATATAATCATTATATAGCCCTTAAAACACTCTTTCAAAACGGTTTTGTAACGGTCTCATGGTGCGTTTCAAAACCATGTAAAGCCAAAACAAAGCTTCAATTTTATTATGCAGTCAAGACAGTTATAAAATATTTCAGTTTCATAAACAAGTTATTTTGCTACTTGGCTCTGTTAGCTCTGTTTCTTTTCTCAAACTGTCAAGGGTCTTAAGGGTTTAACATTAGTTTCTCAACAAATTGCAGAACAAACAAAAATTTCAATTTTTTGGAAACAATATTCATTCAAATAAAAACTCTTGAGTACACTCTTTCATAATTTTTTATTGATTGTGTATAACCTTCACATTTTAGTTATTAACAAAAATACGATGAAGTATGGCCTGATGGCATGCAAAATGAGTATGGAAAAAACTAAGAAAGCTGTGATATCATATTTTAGAGTACATACGGAATACCAAAATATTTTCAGGCGTCTCGTTCCAAACACTGAGGAGTATAGGAAATGTAAAAGACTGTGGTGAGTAAAAATAAATCTACTATATTCAGTCGACTTTATGGCTTCATTTCAAAAATGTAGTGGTGACAAAATAGCACTGTTTCTTTGGAATTTTTTGCTATGCCTTGTTGAAGACCAGATTATGTTTGTAACCACATCAGATATTAGTATATTGTACAATGAGCACAATAGTTCATATGGGTCATTTCATGCAAATTGTACACTATACTTTTTCTACGACCATCTGAATCATAAACAAATCTGTAATATTTTTAATAACACTTTTTTTCATAGACTTTCCTGTCGTCATGATTCCTATAATACATACAACCTAAAAAAGAAATTGAAGATACAAATATTGAAAATTATAATAAAAATCGAACACTAATCGATTTCAAAAGAGAGAAAAAATGCAACCGTAGTTACTCGTAAGACAAGCTCGGGAAGCGATACTATTGGCCGTTGGTGATAAGTTTGCGCATGCTCGTGATCTTCCTAATCAAACTGTATGCTTATAATAACACTACGACTGATAGTAACTAACACTCTGTTTATTTATGACTATCAATGTCAGTCCAACTATATGTCTTTAATTATGTCCTCCAATACCAGGACCACGCTTATTGCCATAATCCCCTATACAATAGGAATAATTGGGTCGAAATTATGGCAATAAGCGTGGTCCTGGTATTGCAGGACATCTTGTTTCTCTCTTGACAAGCTTATTGTGAACAATGCAATGCACGTTTCTTTAATTTGTATTAGTGGTTAGATCAATCACGCAAGTTCTGGGTATTACTTTGGTTGAGGGGCTGGAGTTCAGATGGCGCCCGTGGTTTAGTGCACGCTAGGCTGCGGCCGGTGTCTCAGCTTCTGCCTTTACGTGGAGGTTGTGTTGAATCGTTTTGTTGCAGACATTAGTTATTGTCTGCAGAGACCTACCCTATACTGATAAGGGCAAGAACTCAGAAATCAATCTATAGGTGGTCCAAATGTTTCAATGAACATTTTCATGCAACTAGCAATTGCGGTGACATCCTTGTAGGACTCTGCACGGAAATTCATTAGATGTGATTCAACGTTCGTCGTGGTATTAGCCAGGAAAGTAGTTGTTTTCTGATGGATTTTTGACCCAATTATTCCTATTGTATAGGATTATGGCAATAAGCGTCGTCCTGGTAGTGCAGGACATCTTGTTTTTCTCTTGACAAGCTTATTGTGAACAATGCAATGCAGATTTCTTTAATCTTTAATTATGACAGGGAACAAGTTATTTTTACTTTATGTGGCCGTTGATTAAAGTATGGACAGTTTGATGATGGTTGTCAGGGTTCTTTTTTTAATGGCCGCAAATTCTGCACTTTAGAGCTCTTAAGTGAAAAATGTTATTATTAAAATAGTGTCAAGTGCGCTAGTGCATTTGGACCTTTTTTTCGGTGAAGTAGATGGGTGTCTTAGGCTACTGGATTAATACATATCTTAATATACACTTGTATTTTAATTCTCTTCGAGATACAATCTGATATATTGAATGAGATTTCTTTCGTTTTTGTACACGTTACAAATGAAATTGTATAATATACCTATATGAAATAAATTTATCGATAAACTGCAACTTTTCCTTTCAGTAACACATCAGTAATACCTAAACTGACTCCAGATTTGTGCAGAATAACAGTTTCCGTGCCTAATGACCCACTTGGGGAAGCTACAGATGGCGCAACTTACGAAGTTATATCTCTAATGGAAGCCGAAGTTCGGATTAGAAGCGTCGATTTCCACGTATCGAATTACCTCATCATAGACTTGAAACACTATAATTTGGCTGTATTCTCAAAATTCACACCCACCATTATTTATCAGATTATGGATATTTTCGTAAGTTCATCGATTTGTTTCTTGATTGCTTCTGTTCATTGAAGTTTGTCACAGAAATAATTTTTGTAATTCCGTTTCAATATGGCGACTTTTTGTTTATGTACTTATATTTTGATTCCACAACAGATTTTATGAATATCCTATTCATATTTTCGAAAAAAAAATCAAAATGCAATACCCATGACAGGTCTATGTCAAAAAATAACTTTCAAAGTGTCACCGCAGAAGAAATATTTCCATTTCCATCCCGATGTGTAATTGCTTCTGAAGAGCCAGCTTTCCAATTATGTCAATCCTCCTGATGATCTTGGCAAAGCGAAATAGATTTTCGTCGACCAAAATGTATTGGGGATTAAATGCGAGAGAAGCGAATCTTGCTTCAATGAAATGAACGATTTCTGTGAGTGATATTTTTTAATAACATTCTCCCTATCTAATTTATTTAATGAACTTTCAATGAAAACTAGAGATTAAGAAAAATCATCTATCTGAATGAAAATGCGTATTATCACTTTCAGATCTTTTCTTTTCAGTTAGTATTTTCACAATATATATCAGATGTAGTTCAATGTCCAGCGTGGCTTCAGCTGGAGAAGTAGTTGTTTTCTGTTAGGTATTACAAAAAAATCATATTTTTCATTTTTAAATTTTCACGGAAAATGTTTTCTTCTTCAACATAATACCTCCCAAGAGGTTATCTTGAACGATGGAAAATAGCGACTAAGGCTTGTCTTTCAGCCGTAGATGATTCCACAACAGATTTTATGAATATCCTATCCATATTTTCGAACAAAAATCAAAATGACATTTCCTGTCGATACTAGTGTGAATATGGAAATCTTTGTTTCAGATTTATTCGGTGATTGATAGTTTAATCTTTGGTGTGAACAAACATTATTATTATTATTATTATACTGCAAATCAGCCTTTTATAAGAAATTCATCTCGTGTTACGAGAAACCTTTCTCGAAATAATGTAGAATTACGCATTGTTTTCTAGTTATCGACGAAGACCAGAATAAAGAATGTCCATTTATTGAACATGCCGTCCCAATTAGATATGCTTATGGACATTGTGAAACCTTTCATACCCGATAAAATCTTTGGAAGGGTAAGTTGAGTATATTTAATTATTACTTTCCAAGAATGGAAGTTCAATGAGATGACCTATAATTTTGAGTATTATTTCCTAATGGCATTAGATATATTGCAGTTTTGCCATTTGATTCTTATCTGATAAATGTGTTTCAGGCTCCCCGTAATTTCTTTATTTTACACATTACAAAAAAGCTAGAGCATATTTCAAATCTTAATTTTAAACTGAATAATTACAGGTCACAAAGATTATTTATCTCTAACAGTCAGATGAACAAGAAGAAGAAATTGTTGAGAAACTTGAAATTACTTTTTATCACAAACTGAACTTATTGCTCTTATTATACATCTGGGATAATCTCTGAGGATTCCGGCTGCGGAGATTATATTTAATCTGCTTCAGTTATGTGCGCTAATTACTGCATCTTGATTAGGTACCTGCACGGAAAAAAATCCGACACTTAGTATACAAAATTCATATACTTATTAGCTGAGTTTCATATACCCGGCGTAGTCGAGTCAATATACCTTATTATCTAACCAAAATCATAGAAACATTATGTTGTGAAGGGGGGAACATTCTCCATAAATTTTTATGGAGAATGTTCCCCTTTTCAACATGAATACCTCCCAAGAGGTTATCTTGAACGATGGAAAATAGCGACTAAAGTTTGTCTTTCAGTCGCAGATGATTCCACAAAAGATTTTATGAATTTCATATTCATATTTTCGAACTAAAATAATGTTGTGTTTCTTAATTTCTTGATTGTATCTTATTAATAGGAATCATATTCGGAATCAAATAATGTTACTAAAAACCAACTCATGAATATCAGATATCACTCCTATGAAGAACAAATCTAATTTCATAATTCCCTTTCATGATCACCTTCTATACACACGATGAAGATTTCGTTTTTTGCAGATCCGTTTTCACGAAAATCTCGCTTCTCTTCACAAGAGTATTCCAAAGGATTGTTTACCATCGGACTTCGGAGGAACACAGCCATCCTTGGAGGAAATTCAAGGTTTGTATTATTCTATGGAACTCATTCACGTCGAACTTTGGCTTATTCGATCAATAAAAAAAAATAATCACTGGATCTAATGAATGAATAACTGTAAGAGTCAGATATATTTTACTCGGTAGTTTTTCGACAAACCCAAAATAATGATCAGAAAAAAAAACTCAAATTATAGCTCGCTCACAATGTTCCTATAATCAACCTCCTCACAAGGTTTAGTCATGAATCCCAATGTACCCTAGGAAAGGATCTTTGGATCACTTCAATCACTCTCATACATCATAACAGTATTTGACTTTTCAAGGAGACTGTATACACCACTCGATCCGACGAATCTTCTGACAACAGTTTCTTGATCACTTCGGCAGTTGAACAAATCCCCCTTCATGTTAGAGATACTGGTGTTAATAGTTCTTATGTAGGAATCCTCCTCTGAATACTCCAGCTACCATTTAGTACTCGACAAGTGTTATTAAAATTTATCAACCCTTTGAGACTGAGTGTTTTAGCAGTACTGAGTTTCACAGGCCTGTTGGTGCAGAACCTATTTCCACTGCTTTCACCACTGCCATCTTCTTCTGAGTAGTCTGTAATGAAGTGGTTGTATCCGCAAGATAACGAACCTGAGTTAGGGCTGCTGAACATAACTGGTGCATAATTTGTGATTTTTGAAGTAGTCACTGAATTGGATGAAGAGATGTCATATCTATTGAATTTTGAAGATGTTAATTCATTTTCTTGAAAAGATGGCAGATTTATGCAAAACTGTTCATGCTGAATATAACATAGTTCCAAGGTCTGATGCAGCATTTCCACTCTGGATTGCTATACTCATCCGCTGAAAGAGAAATTTGGTTGCTATTTTTCCAATTTTTCGGATGAAATCAAGAGAGAAACAAGGTATGCTGCCTTACAAGGACGACGCTCGTTGGCGTAATCCTATACAATAGGAAAAATTGGGTCGAAAATCCATCAGAAAACAACTACTTTCTTACCTTATACTGATGAGGGCAGAACCCAGAAATCGATCTGTAGGTGGTCCACATGTTTCAATTAACATTTCCATGCAACTAGCAATTGCGGAGATAGCCTTGTAGGAACTCTGTACGGAAATTCAGTGGATGTAATTCAACGTTTGTCGAGGTATTAGGAAAGTAGGAAAGTAGTTGTTTTCTGATGGATTTCCGACCCAATTTTTCCCATTGAATAGGATCATGGAAATTAGCGTCTTGGTAGGCCGGGACACCTTGTTTCTTTCTTGACAAGCTCATGGTGAACAATGCAGATTTCTTTATTTGAAATCGAGACATTGAGGTGCGAAGAGGATGAATGTTCCTACTGCTGAAGGGTGGAAAAATATATATCAGCCAATGTTTTATACAAAATTGAGATATATTTTGCTGTGAAAATTGTCTTGCTTTGGTAACAATCTTACTAATGAGAAACAAAATCGACCCGAATATCTTAGTATCATTTTCCTATAAAATAAGGTTTTTGATCTTAATACTGTTTTTTGCAGAAAACTGGTGCAAGGAATTTGAGAAGCACGAAGAGGACTTCAAGCGACTTCTTTCGTGCAGATGGCAGAATGGGGATTGCAAAACAGAAAAAGACAGAGCATTATTTGGAACAGAAGGATCTTTCAGAAAATTGTCGATTGACTGATTCTATTGTTGAAAGACAATGATATTTTCAAAAGAATTAATTTTTGGACAGGGATATAACATTACCTTTTTCATTCAATGTATTCTGGATGAATCAGCTACTCAGTTTTTTTCCCATTTCATCTAGAAAACCACCTCAATAAACCTATTTGTTTAGTCATATAATTTTTACACCGCCCTCTATATCATTTGGAAGATTTTGATGATCACTCTCAATGAGGTCACTCCAAGAATCTCTACTGTTGTATACCTTACTTGGTACTGAACCATAAAGTTAACATATTGGTTTTATGTATTATTTTATGAAATTACACCGATGTCATCCACTCTTTTTATTGCGAAGTACTTCATAAATGTAAATACCATAATTAGCTTCTTTATTGAATTGATATAATATATTATTGCTTATGTTCTTTATCTGATTATCGTGACTAATGTTAATAAAGCCCAATTATTTCAGTAAATCGGTGGACATTCAAGTTTTTCAGCATCAGACGAAACATACTAGAAAAAATTGTCATGAGCTCGTCTGCAGGAGATATTACACATGTATATTGTGAAATGAGATTGCTACTGTAGAGTACAAACAAACAAAAAAATCTTTCGAAGTTCGTTTCACAAATGAAGAGCATATAATTTCCTTTTTTTCTCACGCCAACGTATATTTTAGAGCCGTAATCAATACTGGTCAATCCGCGACACGCACGGCCTCTTATAGTTAGAGTAGTAAGTCTAGGGGACTGCTCCTCAATCGCACCACCGCTATTACTGCTATTGTCCCATAGGTGGCGCCAGCCGTTCAAACCCGAATATTTGTTACACTATTCTTCAGTTTTTTTTGCTGCAGATTAGTTTATTAACGTAATCCATTTTTCATCATTAGTTAATGGTCTTCGGCCAAGTGTGTCGTCCCTTCTTAGTGATTACTAAAAAATTTCGAATTTAAAATGGGAAATTTCATGGAATTTCTGATGATCATTGTAGATAGCACACTAACTTATGTCTCGAGTATGTAACTTGCCGTATCTCTATTCGCAAATCCACGAACTATTTCTATAACCATCAATCTTGCTGGATAAACTTTGCATTTAAGATAACCTGGAACTTGAATTTACTGAACGTGAAAATAAGGTATTTTATGTAGACTGATAGTCTTCTAAGGGGGAATTTGTAATCGAATTATCCAATAAATGACGATTCGTGGTCTTGTCAGGATCTTTGTTGTTATATCCTAACATACGTTTTGTTATTTGTTATTTTGACACAATTTTCGGTATACAATAAAACAAACATTGCAGAAAATGTTGAATTACTGGCAATTAGGTACAGACAAACTATATATAGGTACGGTATTTGTGGGCCAACCGTCAAAACTGTCAAAATTGGCAATGATCTTAGTTTATCAAATGAAATCACAGTTGGTGTTCCACAAGGCACAGTATTGGGACCCATTTCATTTCCAGTTTACATAAATATGGTTGCATAAAATTTGTCGATAACCTTATTTCATATGCTGACGACACAGCGATTGTATTTTCTGGCAAAACATGGCAAGAAGTATACCAAGTTGCAGAAAATGGTTTGAAAGATATCCAGAAATGGTTAAACTTTAATCTCCTGAGTTTGAATGTGAATAAAACCAAATTTGTTTGTTTTACACTTTTGAAAAACGACCAACCAATGGAAATGTTCTAAATATTCATACAACTGAGTGTCAACAGAGAAAACAATGCGATTGCCCTTCGATAAAAAAAGAATCAAAGCTAAAATATCTTGGTGTAGTACTTGATCAGCATATGAGATGGGACGAACATGCTCCTTATGTTACAAAGCGACTCCGCCAGCTCACTTATAAATTATACAATTTAAGACAAATCCTAACCATAAAAAATCTGATGACGGTATACAGATCATTGGCATTGGCAACTTTTTCAAATAACTTTTTTTGATATCTTGCCATTTTACCCCACTTTTTGCCTGTTCATAGTAATTTTTTTCAATTTGCCGCCATACCAGCGATCACGTGACATGTGTCAAAATCGATTTTTAGGTTATCGGACATGCACAAACTTTTCCCGAGAATATTTTTTCTAATACTCTAATAATAAACTTTTTTCCCATATGGTACATACTTTTTGGCGGTCACTGTATAATGTATTTGTGAAATCAAGAAGAATAAGTTGAAATTGAATTGAAAAATTGAAATTGAATTACAATTTCGTGTACACTACAAAGATTGATGAATTTCCTTGTTGAAATGATTCATGATTTTCAGTAAGAATAGGGTAACCATCATTTGAATCGTCTATAAAACCACGGGAAGAGAAAAATATTCTTTGATGATCATCCACTGGAATGAGTGAAAATATTATATTTCGTAGAAACTAGTGTAAAGTTCGTGATAAAACCTCCCTATTTGATATTCGCATTACACCCAAAACCATACCGCTAGAATAGTTTGCCTTTTTACAGCCCTATAAGTCTCTAATATATCCCAGCTCGAGCTGAAACCCGATAGTTTTTGCATTGTGCATTAATTTCAACCCCAGTTCATTTACATAGATAAAGATGATAACCATTATTTGGGGCAGAAAACTTCCGTATCTTTATTTAAATCTTATCTATGTATTAAGCCAGAAAGTGGTTAACGTATTTGGCATTCTGGCAAGGATTAAACTTGTATATTGGACTAATTAACTGTTTAACAACATCCAAATTGGCTTTTGAAGTCGGAGGATGGGCTTTAATGAGATTGCAGAGGAAATGGAAACATGAAATTAGTATGAGCTATTTGTATGGATGAGGTGAATATGTTCGAAGGTTAATCGAGGGATTTAACACTAAGTTTCAGAATTTTGTATGAGGATGACAAAATGAAAGCCAAATATTTCGACAAATTCGAAATAGTTATTTTTCTAGCAAGTGCCTAAAGTGTTACTCTGCCGCAATCTTCCGCACCCGAATACAGTTAGACAAACGACGCGAAGCAGAGTTTGGATTGTGGAATGTAACATTTTTCATTATAAACTTTTTTGCCGTCATGATTCCCATAAAAGGAATTGAAGATACAAATATGGAAAATTATAATGGAAGTCGAAAAATAAGTGAAATTAAAGAAAAAGAAAGTGGTTTGATTGGGATTTGAACCCTCACCCCCACTATCCAAAACCCGACCGTTCCCTCACTCATCACTCACTGCTACGAGCTCACATAATAATATGATGAAATAAACTGCCTACTTCCTTGATCGATAAAATATGCATATTTCTATGGAGTCGTAGAAAATTTTTACTTTCCTAATAAGTGCGCAAAGTGTTACTTTTTGAGTTTGGATGAGTTTATGCCTGCGGTTAAGACGTAAATCCATCGGCACTGAATTGGTCAGGTTCATAATAATAACAATAAATGTATTCAGTAAGATAATCCAAAATGACCAGATGTATAGAAAGCAATATACAGTACCGGAAAGTTTTCATCTTGGGTTTGGTGGTTTCATGAGAGAAATATCACCTCATAAATACAGAGAATATTTATTTGTTTTTCCAGACCCCCAGTTAGGTTTCGGCATTCTTTATATAAGAAAAATGCACGCTACTGTTCAGCAGTTCAAATTCACTCCTACACAGAGAATGGAATTGCATTACGATGTTTCCAGTAATAGCTAACCGAACTGTTATCTACCCCAAGCAGCCAATGGAGTCTTTCACGATTTTTCCCTTTTGGAATTAACTTTGGAATTTATTGACGACATCATTTTCGAATGAATATCGGTATTGCTAATTGAAAATTGTTTTAAAGCCCGAATATCCAAGATATAATTCGTTATAAGTCTAGTTTCGGGATAGTGGATATTCGTTCTTGTGAGTTTAATTATAAAAGTTGGTTTTCCGTCGACCGTTTATTTATGATGTATTTTAACGCACTCAAAATCGTTGATTAATGACCCCTGTTAATGAATTGTTTTCTATTAATCAACGATTTTATTATATGCAACCCAACATATATGGCTCTAACACAGTTTACATCGGTTAGTTCTATCTGTCATTATTTATTCGTCAATTCTGCAAGCTTAAACATATTTCACATTTATGTAAGTATATCCAATATCTGTTGATTTGTTTTTTCACAATAATTACAATCGATTCCTTCATGAATATGGTTTTTTGATGATGCTTGATTTTGAAAAATAATTCCTGACAGAGCATCCATCAATCCATGTCTAATTTTTTGAAGTTTCCATAATACCCTAGGACATCATCATTGACTAAGGGTGATGGTCTCAGTTCCTCGTTTGTTTTCAGTTTGGCCAGCACGTCAAATCGGTCTCCGTACTCAACAAGCTTCTTTTTCCATATTTCTAAAAATTATCACATACAATTCAACAACTGCTTGATAGTTAATTCGGTGTGTATTACATGACTGAAGATTTGAAAGCACGTTACTTTCATTTCACTGAATGATGAATTTTATTTATTAATTTTATGTACTGATATGGTGCTCGTATATGACTAACTGATACTATGGATTTTGTGTATTGGTGTGATGATTATATGTATATGCTCAACTGATACTCTATGCAAAACTTACCATTCAGTTCGTATAAAGATAACTCTGAACCACCATAGTCTTTGGGTAATGCTTCTCGTGGTATGATTTCTGCCAATTTTGAACTGTCTTCGTAACTAAATATCTGGAAGCATAAAATAGTATATATTCATAACATAAGTTCGTGACGTGGCCGGGACTTTATTGTATGAGCTTAAACGAGGCAAGCCGAAATCAACACACACGCTAATACAAAAAAAAATCCGAAAAGGCATCATACAAAGTTTCTCTACGAGAGTTGTTATATTGACAAATTGTAGCAATTGTATCATTGATTTGAACTTGTGCTAGAAGGTATCACTTAGTACACTTAGTTTAGGCACTGTGGTAGAAAAATTCAGTTGTCGTACGTTGTATGAAATAGAAATATGGCGAAAAAAAGTTATTATATTAAAACAGTTTCGACACAAGTTTTGTGATCAATGGTCTAGCTGGTTGTGAATTGAAAAATGTACAAAAAAGTTGAAACAAGAATAGTGAAATGGCAGAATATCGAGAAATGTAATTTAAAAAAGTTGTTTCGAATTGAATTCCATACTTGTATGAGTTTAAAGTGATTTGGGAGAATTAAAATCTCTTCACAAATATCTTATTGCTTTTTCATTCGATTAGCTTGATTTTTTTTTATCGGACAAATTTCTGTTTTGAACGAAAACATTTTGCCAATCAGTAATTTCACGAGAAAAACTGAAAAAATTGCGAGACTGCAGGTCTTGAAGTTTATTGGTTTTGAAGAGAAACCCTATTATTAACCAACTATTTGTCTTGTTTCGAAAGAGTTTTTCTCGAAAATATCGATATGATAGAATAATAAAAAATTGAACTCCAATTCATATGTGGAATCATTTTCATTCTGGTTTTAAAAGGAATTCATTTCATTGTTGAATCTGCACTCACCCTAGCAGCTAGCTTCGGCTTGAAAAGTGATTTAAGGAGGGTCAGGACAGTACTTGCAAAAGGCGGATAATTCACGAAATGGAACTGCTTGATTTTACTGCTGTAGACTTTCTGAAAGTTAAAAGAAAAATTATTGAAAATTATTGAAAAACTTAAACTATTGTTATATATATATATAATATGGGGGGACATAGAACTGAAATTCTTCAAAAAAAATAATTTTTTTGCTATTATCTTAAAATTCTATTCGAAACTTTGTATACCAGTATAAAATCAAACTTTCAGCAGCTGTTTCATAGTATTTTCTTTGAATTTGCCGCCATACCAGTGATCACGTGAAATCGTTCAAAATAGAATTTCAGGTTGTCGGACATGCACAATCAATGAGGCACTGTATATTGTAAATAGAGAGAGAAGTGAATGTATTTATTGAATGATGCAAAATTAGAATTGAATAATTTTCGATTTCTATTGAGTTCTTAATCCATCGATACGCACCTCAATAATCATAGCCAACTTCTTTAAATGTACCGGAGTGGCTTTTTGAAGGTGACTAAAACCCAGGTTTTCCAAATCCATAACGACGATACTTGTAGAAACAACTTCTTTGTTTATCAACATGTCGATAACGTTAAAGGAATATCCCATCGTTAAATATACATCATAATTATTTGAATTTGACTCCATTACTTTGGATATGTAGATCCGATCACCTTCTGCTGTACTTTTTGGTAGGGAAAAGAAGTACCTGGAATATTCATTACGTTCACTAATTGAATCGATATTGTAGCTACAGATTCATATAACTTATGATATCGAGATCAATCCAAGAACATGATGCTGAGATTCAATTGAGTTTCTATGGCCAAACTGTACATACATATAAAGGGTGAGTCAGACCGTTAAACTTTATAAATACAGGGTGTTTCCAAAATTGGAGAGATCGTAATCGGTTTTAGATACAAGATGTTGAGTGTAACAATAGCATATTATGATACAAGTTTCATGAGACGTTGTTCAACAAAACAACAAAATAAGCAATATTGGGTTGGAAACATTGATCAAATATTTAAATTTTGAAGGAGGCTGTATGGTAATTCATTTGTTAACATAAATTATTAGAATTTTGAATGCATAAATTATTCTACTACTGAAAGAGAGGTTATAGCCATAATTTTCAGTATCAAAAAGTTTCGGCCATATATTGAAGAAGCACGCTTCACGATAATAACAGATCACTTTACACTTCTTCGATTAAACGTTTTAACTATAACTGCGGAGACCTCCGCAGTGAGGGGTTAAAGTACTTTACATATCAACGGAATCTGAGTTGAGATTCAGCTATGTATAACTTGAGCAAAAACTTTTCAATAAGCTTGACGATTGTATGAAAATTGTAACAACTGTCGATCACCAAATCAAGACTAGAGACTGGCATCGAAAAAATAAAATATTTTTTTTTAATCATAGAAATCCTTTCTCCTGTCTACTTCTTAAGTGGAAAGTAAAATTATTATTATTATTGAAGTAAATCGCATCTGGATATAAATATATTACGAATAGTGTCGTTCAGACGAATTCAATTCCAGGAAAAGAATATCCTCTGATCACAGTGATTTAAACAGTGATTCTGAATAAGCATTAATGAATATTGATACAATAACGTGTTTCGAAAGTTGAAGAATGCGCTGGATGATAGTTTCAGAGTCAATGCTAATTCCTTTGATGTATAAAAAAAGAACTGAATACTCACATGATATCTGCAGTTTTCACCATGGTTTTAGAATCCAAACTCTCGTAGACTTCTGGCAACAAAGTTCTTATAGTGTAGTACATATCAAGACGTTGCTTACATTTTTCGATACTGTACTTGTTATGAATTAAACCATTCTTTATATGATTTTCACCTAAAAATACCAAAATACCAAAAAACATCAAAGGGTTATACCTTAAAAATGGCCAAAAATCCAAAATCATCAGATTTACTCGAAGTTACCACCAATATACTCAAAACTTTATGCTGATTTCGAAACTGTATGATTTAAATATGTATGATTTGAATATGTTCGGATACACGGTGTACCATAAAACAAAGATAAATGTGCAACAAAAATTGTATCGCACGAATCCGGGATCCTAGCACATATAACCACATATAACACCTACAAGCGAACTGTTAGGCCAACAAACAGTAACATTTTCTTGTAGGAAATTTTCTAGCTTTCTTTCTAAATACATATGTATTTAACGAATGTCTCTAGTCATGGTCACAAAATGCGAAAAATGTAAAAGGTACGCTAGGATCCGGCTTCCTAGCACATAAAACCGCAAAATTACTTCCGAAAGTTCTAGAATTCTTTCAATATTCTTCCCGTATTCTACGCCATCATTTCAATAGTCATTTGTCGGCTTGGGAGGGGAGCTACAGACCCAAAGCCCTTCCCCTGGCTGCGCCAATGTATAAGACGATGAAAGTCCGAATTGACTGTACTCAAACGAGTGCAAAATATACTCACTGGGTACCTCTGGCCAATGTGGTTGGGTTTTACACCACTCTTGGAGTAGCTTGATGTCTTCCTCGAATTCTTTCTCTGTTCGCCCATAAAGCTTCTTAGCTCTTTCTATGAATCCGTTTCTGTCTGCTTTCAACCAGCTCTCCAGGTGAGTCATTTCACTGAAAAATAGAGACCTCATCAGAACAACAACAAAACAATTGGTGTACAAAAATGGATATGAAAGTGTGAAAACGAAATCCTTTAAGGGTGTTCATCGGTTACTGATTCGTTGTTTTTTTTTCGTTACAACTATTTTCCGACTCACAAAAGAGCACTGTCAGTGACGATGAAGGGGCAAACAAATTTTGCGAAAAAAATTCTAAAAACACGTTCTTGGTATTTTGGTGAATATAAATTCATTTTATGTATAGTCTGAATTGAGTGCATAAGTCTGTAGATAAGTATCATACAAACAGTTTTCTCTTTTATAGATTTGAGGACATAAATCATGAAGACTTGAGCTGTTTTGGGTTGTTATAACCGATCCGATCTAGATCAGCACGTGATTTTTCTAAATTTTCTTTTATACTAACAAGGCAGAGATAGGTAGAAACTGCTGGAGTACAGAGACAAATATGTCCTAATAAGTCAGGTCGTTCCGAACATCCAGACCATGTACCTACCCAAAATACGTAGAACGAAAAAAAACGCTGGAAATTTACAGTTAACATTAAAGTCAACATTGGAGGATGTTATGGAAAACGGAAAGTTTTGTATTACCAGTAGATACTTATTGGCAAATATTGCAAAACTAACAGCGAAGTTATCAGTAAAATTATAAGATTTCTCATCTGAAACAAGAGTATTTCAAAATATTATCAAAAAATAGGATCACTAAATTTAGTAAAGTTCAAAAAAATCACAATTGACCACTAACCAACACAAAAAAAAAAATCTTTTCAATCTCAAATTCTTTGTTTGTCCCCCCATCAGCTGACCACCGCCATGTTGTGACGTCAGCTGACAGTGCTTTATTATGTTAACGAATCAAACATTTGCTTTTTAAAGATACTCATTATCCAACTTTCTCACAGTCCTTTAGTTTTCACAGATTTGGGATGTTTGGGATAGTTATTTGGACTATGAGGTCAAACATTGTTAGGACCTTTTCCCCAATCTTAAAAAAAATATAGAGACAATTGATAATTATCCAACTGGGAACAGCTATTGCCACTTTCCAAGAATCGATGATTCGCATGTTTGTATAAAAAAAAATAATTCACTAAATATGAACATTTTGAAATGTTTCGAAACTTAAATTTATTTCAGTTGTGTGAATGATTGACTAAAAATATAACTCACCGTTTACGAAATGAATTGTTGAATGTGTGACTTCTGAGCAGCACGTTATCAACAACAATGAACAAATGGCTGTTAAAGTATGGGATATTCAACGAAAATTAACTCAATGTAACATTCACTGTAATCTAGATTGATGAAGCTCAAAGGTCGATACTTCTAATGTTGAACCATTCAGTGAATTTAGGTGAATACATTATCACGTATTCTACCACTTTTCAATCATCAAGCAAACATCTATATATTTGCCATTTTTTTTTTAATGATAGATGTTCTAACATCAAAACTTTTTCATTGAGGGGTGGGGATGACAAGATACGAGTAAATGAAAGTACATATTCGATATCTTGGTTTCGATATCAAGCCCAAAACAGCTTGTATCACATATTGAAACATCTGATGACTCAGCAGTAGTGTCCCTAAATGACTTTTTCGTCGACCCCTACAAAAAGTACTGATTTCCGGACGAAAAATCAACTATTTTTTAAGGCAAGTACTTTTCGTCCGCAACACTTTTCGTCCGCAAACGCTTTTCGTCCGCAGATAATATACATTCAGATTTCGTTACGTATGTGGACGATTTATCGATTTTGAAGTTATCGAAAAATACAATACTATTGGAACAAGATACCGAAATATTATTGGACGCCGCTTGACATTTTTTAATAATCAGGATTTATATTTCAACGCTAAGAAAACACAGGTAATTCGTTTTTATAACTACCAAAAAGCTATACTAATTTAGTAAAACTTTGTTTTTCTAAACTTGTTGTTTAATAAAATATTGATTTCTCTTTTATGTGCCATAAACATGGAATGCATTTTCAGCTGATTCCAGCTATTTAGTAAATTGAGATTACAATTATTATTGAAGGAAGAGAAATAAATGTCTTAGATCATTTTATATGCCAAATAAATAATATAGAATTGACTTGTAACAAAAGTTCATTCAATGAAAATAAAAACGAAGAAATAGGCATTTCACATAATTTTAACTTCATTCAATAGTTCCGTTGGATTTTTCGCACAATTATAATTCAATCCCTTGTAAACATGATTTTTTGTTTATAAAAAATGATATTTTTCCAACAAAGCTTTCATCAATCCGTGTCCAATTTTCTGAAGTTTCCATGAAACCCAAGGACTTCATTATTGACTAAAGGAGATATTCTAAGTTCCTCGTTTGTTTTCATTTTGGCAAGTACGTCAAATCGGTCTCCATACTCGACAAGCTTCTTTTTCCATAACTCTGAAAAATACAACAAATTTTCAATAACAATATTTTCTTAGTGATTGGTGGGCTTGGTTGCATTCCCAATATAAGTATTATTTTTAAACTCTATATAAATATAAAATATAGAAAATTCACATCCATACATAACAGATTCAAGTTTCAAAATTCATTTGGCTGATATTTTCCTCTATGCAATCGGCAATTAGTTGAAGAATATAATGAAGTTATAAATAAACGGTTGCTCAGTCATTTTCTGTCTATGGTTTGGAACGCTCAAATGATGTTTGTTTCTGGTATCATAGCAATGATAAAATGAATTGAAAGAAAGTTAATTTTCATTTTCTTCCACGTAATGAAGGCATTGGAAAATAAATGATAGAGTATATTTGAAACATTAATAATTGTGATTGGTTGTGTTGAAATCTTTGATTGATATCCTAGAAGTACTCTTAGAAAAAAATAAAAACAAGGCGGTAGATCCCGACAGAATTTTACTAATTTTTGTGAAAAAAACCTCAAACTAGAAATGCCAGATTCAAAGGATCATTCAAACCGTATGATGTACTTTCACAAAAAATTCTTAGCCCTTTCATTACATCATGTAAAATAAGTTTTCTCCCGCAATGCAACAACTAGCAAATAGTGATCAAAACATACAGTGGCTCTCCGTCCTGACCGGGTCTGCACTGATGATGGGCAGAACCATGTAACTAGTATGCAGATAGTCACCTGTTTTGATGGACATTTAATAGTTGTTACAGAAAGCATTGCAAAGTATGTTCTTGTAGAAAACATTGCCAGTTGTATGGCATTATTTTCTGTTTGCGGAAGACTGGATAATTCATTATATATATCCATGTTATTAACCCAGCCGTTTCATTGAACTCAATATATAACGCAACCCAAAATGTTTATAATTGAGTTGTCGGTCAATAAGATATGAAAAATAAATGTCATGTATTGATTCTGCAGGTGGTACCTACCATTCAATTCATAGAGGGATAACTCTGAACCACCATAATCTTTGGGTAGTATTTCGAGTGGTAGAATTTCTCCTATTTTTGAAGAGTCTTCGTGAATAATTATCTGGAAACATAAGAAATCAACAATTTACATTTACCAGTATGACAATAAGAAATGAAGTACGAGCTTATGTTCTCAGCAATTTGCTGAATCCTCTTCGTAACTTGGCAGTATTATCGATCATTTTTTATGCTACTGCGATATTACAACTGACTTGTCTTGCCTATCTAGCCACATCTCCCATCCAAGATAATATCTGACCAACAAAGTCATCAGGACCAGCGCCACCACAAATACACAATCCTTGGTAGTATAATGATGGAACGAGAATTGCAAATCTCATATCACTCAATGTTTGGGAGGCCACCAAGATGGGCTCTGGAACTGCATTTGGAGCTCTGGTAATCATAAGGAATGCAAGAGTTTATAGACTATGTATTGTTCATAGCTCGTTGGGATGAGCGTGGTTCGAATGCGAGAAGGCCCGAGTGGACATATGGGGCCCAGCCCAATGCCAATGGCAAAATGCTCTGGAAATACTCCGTCCATGACGAGGTGGTAATTGTACACTCGGATGAGCCAAGACATTACTCCTGGAACGAGTCCACTCCAACCATAATCAACTTGATAGTCAACAAGAACGTCACCGATGTGAGCGACCTCAAGGTCATACATGGGACGACTTTAGATCACGATCTGGTCATGTTTAATTGAAATACAGGGGCTAGGATATCCCCCCCCCCCCACAATTGAGTACAATTTATGTAAACACTGACTGGAAAGCGTTCCGAAGGCTTTTGAACACTAGAACGTCTATCAAGTCAAATATCTCTGAGTATGACATTGAGGAGGTAACGGTCACTTTGATCGGAGATATTCAGTGTGCGAAAAGCCGTACTACCAAGAAGATTCAGGTAAGGGTTGATCGGAATATTCTTCCAGCGGCTGTTGAAGACCTGATCAGTTTGGAAAACTCAACTAGAAAGCGATGGCAAGCTACACGCGACCCCATCGCTAGGCAAGACATGCTTCGACTCGGAGAAGAGATTCCATTTATGATCAAGGGAAATAGCAACTGTAACTAGAAGAATGAGCTTTGGGACAATTCTCTGTGGCGGATGGCAAAACGCATCACCAGAAAATTTGCGCCGATACTCGCCTTGAAGAAGGGTAACGATCGATTAGTGACGTTTCCTCAGAAGTGCACCGGAAACCGCCTGATGTAGGTGAGGGGCAAAAAGGCGATTTCTTTCTAATCGACGAGGGGTTGATGTCACAACTGTTTGTTTCGAGACTCAAACCTTCAGCAGGGATGCAAACGACAGAGGGTAAAACATGGGCGGATGGGACCTTGAAATTTTGGAGATTTTTCCGTAGATCTAGAGAAAAATCTTCAGGTATTTACGGTTAAAGTTCATGAAATTTTGGCTGTTTTTTCCCAGAATCTGAAGAAAATCCAAGTGGAAATTAAAAATATGGCGCCGTAATTACATGCATATATATACAGGGTGTTTTCAAAATTGAAGCAATGGAATAAATGAGAAGTAGAAGATGACAAAACAAAATGAAATGAGAGAATACTTTTTTGCTCGAAAAAAAATGTATCTGGAAATATTTAATTTTAGAATTTTTAGGACTTTTTTGGTAATCACTGATAAGAAGTCTACAGCCTGCACAAACCGCGCTAAAACACTGCCAATGGGCAAACACGCTCTGACCTGGTGAATCAAACCAAAGCCTCCCAAAAAAGGTAACTGAAGGCAATTTCACGAAGTTTTTCGAAAAATTTTTGATCAACCACGAACATTCTTGCCATTTATGAATAAACTATGTTTCTTATAAAAACCCATTTTCTTAAATAGTCCAATTTCGGAAAAACCCTGTGTACCTACTGAAAGACGTTTATAATACCAAGCAAGCAGTGAACAGAGCAGATAGTTCGCCACTGACTTCGATGGAAAGAGTGAAAGTAAATTATAATTTGTGATTGTTTCTCCAGTAAAAATGAATTAGTAAATCATTAAGAGCATTCTCAAATACAACTATTACAAGTCACAGGCAGTAACAAGTACAAGTTTCTATGACACGAATGGAGAGACCTCCAGAATGCAAGTATATCTAACTATTCCGTATGAACATATGTTCATTACGACATTATTAAATCAACTCTTTGTATCTAAGTTCCTTAAAAATAATTGATTTTTTGGAAGAGATTGTGGTTTCTCCTCGACATTCTACCGATCATGGTGATATAATGAATTTTTACTTACCCTAGATGCTAGCTTTGGCTTGAGGAATGTTTTCGCAAGCGTCAGAAGATTATATGCGTACGACGGGCAATTCACTAGATGGAATTGCTTGGCTCTATTGCCGTAGACTTTCTGAAAGTTGGAATAAATAATCATTGAAACATTTCAAATAGTGCTACATTGATTAGTTCTCAAAATCTATTATTATTATTTGTGTTTGTGTACATGCCATCGATATAAACATGGTGTACCGTTGAGACCACATCAAACTGTCCACTTCAAACTTGAAGTCACCTGCTACGAATATTGCATCAAGAAATCTTGATGTTTTCGAGATACATTTTTTATATGAATTTTTGCACCTCTCAGTAGTTTTTTTAATTGATGTTGAACAGTCTCACATCAAGATGATTTCGTTAGTGATATCTTACTATACAGATGAAGCTAAACGGATGATACATTTTCAGATATGTTCTATCAATACGCACCTCTGCGATCATTATCATCTTCTTCAAATGTATCAGAGTTATTTTCTGAATGTGTCCCATCCTCACTTTCTCCATATCACAAAGTACGATAAAACTGGTAATGACATCTTCATTCAGCCACACATCGACTGTATTATAACAATATCCCATCACTGAATTTAGATCAAAATTATTTGAGTTCGTTTCCATTATTTTAAATATATTCACTAGGCCACCATCTGATGTCCTTTTGGGTAAGAGCAGAGAGTACCTGCAATATTCAATACGTTTGCTGAATTATTTAGTACTGTAGCTACATATTCATACAACTCGTGATATTCATACCAATCAAAAAACGTGATGCTAAACTCGAAATGAGTATCAATAATAACCGAATATAAGCAGGGGAGATATTTCAGTGAGTACATTCTTAGCAAGAGCTCCTTACTCCTGGAGGCTTCTGAGGGTTGCTTGCAAGGGAACAGCATAGGATTATTTGTGTTTCAGCCAAAAAATGTACAGGAAGACAAAATACGTGAAATAAGAAAACGAGTCAAGATTCTAGAAATCAACGTTGGTAAATAGGATATGGAGGAAGGCTTTTCAGGAGTTCAGAAAATATCTAATATAAACTGAGATTCTCGATTGATTTATTTTTCATTTTTTCTTTCTTCCTTCTACGTTTATTTAGAGGTAAAACGGATGAATTAGATTTGATAATTTTTTACAGTAATAATATAGAGTGCTACTTTTTGTAGTTGACTCTTGGAAGATTCGACGTACAAACATGAAAGACAACTATTTGGGAGCAAACCAACTCGAAAATTTCAAATGGCTTGGGCGTCAAGTGTCACATCGTTGAAAAGAGGATAGACTTCTCTTTACAACCATCCGAATATTTTCGAATTCACAATTTTGGATTTTTTTGAAATTTTCAAGTTGATGTGCCCCGGCACATAGATTCGATTGAAAGAAAACATGTGATTAATCAGTTTTTCAATATTGATAAAAAACGATTACTCCAAAATTTTAGGTTTGAAGTTTTCAATTTTCTTCAAATAAAAACTTCTCAATAGGTTGAACATCAAATACTTACATGGTATTTGCTTGTTTCAGAGTGTTCTTGTAATCCATATCACTGTACATTTCTGGCAACAAAGTTCTAATCGTGTAGTACATATCAAGTCGTTGCTTGCATTTTTCGATACTGAACTTGTTTATCAATAAATAATTTATAATATGATTCTTGCCTGAAAATAAAAAAAAACGATTGAACATTTTGAAAAAAATTATGTTACGATAGAACATTATTTGGGTTTCGACACTCACGAGGTGGTAAAAGATATTTATACCTAGATGATGAAGAAAGGAGAAGTTTTTAAATGGTCACCAAGGTTTTCTACGGTTGGTTCAGAAAAATACATTTTGAGCATTTCAAATTCGTTCGAGTATTTATGATATAGTTCGTCAAATAGTGACTGATTTAGGTGCCCCATTTTCGCATACAAGTCTCAAATAGGGTTGAAAGGTATATCGGAGGTTAACAATCAACTATAATTTGTCCAGTGGAAGACATACTCACTGGGTATCTCAGGCAAATGTTTTTGGGTTTTCAACCATTTTGTGAGTATTCCGACATCCTCCTCGAGTTGTTTCTGAGTGTGTCCAAAAGACTCCAGAACCTGTTTCAAATAGCTGACTCTGTCTTCTCTCAGATGGTTTCCCATGTCAGTCATTTTACTGAAAAAAAAAGAACTGGTGTATTGAGTGTACTGAAACGAATATAAAGGCGCGGAATTCAAGCAGCCCAAGTGTTTCTCGAGGTATGATTTAGGGTGAATAGTAAACACTCCTAGGCTGTTTCCTATCCAAATCTTGCCAACGAATTCTTTATTTCATGGAATGTATCAGAAGGTTGAAGTTGAAGTTCAATTTGTGAATCTATTGGTCATCATTTCTCAATAGACGTTATCTTCAGCATCTTAAAATTTTCTGTCAACCTCATATATGGTTTGTTTTGTTTGATGTCCGTACAAAGGATCGCAAAGTAACAGACGTTGATCAGAAGCGTGCAAGTGTAAACTAATTGCGTTGAATCTGTTATAATTCTAATAAAACTATTAACTTCTCGAGCCGAAAATGGAAAAACATTGGTTCAGTTCCACGACTCGGGTCGAGACAGAATGGATCCCAGGTAGAGTCTGCTTGTCGTAAGATGCTACTGAAACACCACACCCACAAGTGGAACCGCAGCAGGGATCTCTGTTACCCTTTCGAGGGATGCCAAGCCAATCGTCCCATGGACACCACCCAGAGAAACCCCAAGGGTGCCTTCGAGATGACACCTCAGCAGAAGGAATCATAGGAACCGAAGGTACTCCAAACACAATGTTATAAGGGAACCTTCGAAGGTACCCCTGTAACCACCTCTAAACCGAAGCGGGGACCTGTGAAATCCAAGGGTGCCTCTAAAACGGCAAACCCAGGTATGGAGGTGGGCACACCGAAAATAGAAACCAGAGGAACCGGAGATACCCTCAAACATAAGTTCATAGAGGAACGCCAAGCCAAGCCAATCGTCCCGAGGACGCTACCCACAGAAACCCCAAGGGTGCCTCCGAGATGGCACCACAGAAAAGAGAATCATAGGAACCAAAGATACACCAAACACAAGGTTATAAGGGAACCTTCGAAGGACCCTAAGGGGAGCCAAGCCAACCATTCCGAAGGCGCTGATCAGAGAATCTCCCAGCAGTTCTGGACGAACGGGTAAACAAGAACTCTCTTACTATTTTGTGAAATTGTCAACTGATCATTTATTCACTTAACAAACTTGTTTTGAATGGCTCATATACAGGGTGTCCCAGAATGAAGGGACAGGAGCGTACGGCAGGTGGGTACCCCGATTTGTCCCTTCCTTAACTTTCACGCCACTGGTGTTTTAAATATTGGAAAAATTTTATGAACAAAGTCCCTCGTAAATGCGAACAATTTTCGAAATATTTGAATTCATACTCATTGCAAAGTATGAAATATGTTGGTTATAATGTTATAAATAGTTACCTTCACATTCCTTTCAAAAATAGTAAAGATTTTGATACGCACGCACTTATTCGACTTCAAATATCTCGAAAACCATTAATATTTGTGAAACGAAACGTATTCCTTTTTGTATAGAAAATATTGGGGATTAAGAAAAAGAAGACGAAATCCATATTAATCCAGTGGCGTGAAAGTTGGGGAGGGGCGAATAGGGGTACCCACCTGCCGGACGCCCCTGGTTTAAAGTTACAAACACATGATTTGCCTTGAAATATGAAACTGAATGCTGTTAAGTGACATAACAAATTTCATTAAGAAAAGTTTAGCTGTTATGGAATTATTCTGGAAAATACATTTTTTTGTGTCACTTTCAACACCCTGTAACTCGGTCGAAACTCATTTTAGGGTATATGTTTATTGGAACTTTCAGCCTTGAAGTGAGGATTCTACCCTTGCAGTTTGTCCCCTTTATTCTGGGACACCCTGTTCATATATTCATCAACATATTTTGACGTGATTTTCCATGACTGAAACCGATAGGAATTTTTCCTATAGTATTCGTGGGGAGACAGAGAGGGGTTAACAAATATTTGAGGGTCAGATATTTTTACGTTTTAGAACAAAATTCAAGAAGTGTTTACCTGACATACAACATGAATAACTACTACGTGCATACCAGAAACCCCCTGTCACAGAAAATTAAAACGATATTTTATGAGTCGTTTATTTTTAAAACATTTTCTGAAAATGTTGAGTGTTACCGCGCATGAAGTAATTTTCCTTTCGAAACTGCATGATTGGCTTTGATTATGTTGTCACGGTCAGAAACTCATTTATTTTGCACTTGCCAGCTTGTTTGCAATTCAAAGTCATTGCCTTGATACTATTCAATTATTGATCAGTTGAAAAAATGGGGATATCTGTTATTTGTAAACTAGAAATTGTGTTTAACAATAACTAACAGGTTACAGTATGGAAATTATTATCGAAACATAGAATACAACAGCAACAAATTGTAATTCATTGAAACACTTAACAAGCAACTAAAAGGTGACGGTCAACTTTACTACTAAATCTGTGCCAAAACAACCGTCAGCCATGAAATAACTGGTATAGTTAAAGCACCTGTCAATAAATTAGATCTATTGATATTAGTACACGGAGAAAAATGTATAGTGATATTTACAATAATTTCTGGTACTATATGTGACAGCAATAGTGTATATTTACACTGAGAGAACAGTTTGTTAGCAGTAAAGAATTTTTTTTAAATGTTAACAAATTATGCTTTTGAATATCGCCAAACTAATGTAATTTTACTGCTAATAAATCATTTGTTTGAAAATTTCAAATAAATCAGTGGTTTGATACAAACTTAATATTTATTAACTCAAAGAAACATATTACTTCAATATTAACTTATATTTGTGTTTATTTACTTGTTTGAAGTTCACCATAGAAATTAATTTATTACCAATAAAATAATATCACTTTGACTGTGATATAATTTGTGTTACTATTTAAGTATATATATATATATATATATATATATATATATATATATATATATATATATATATATATATATGACCGCCAAAAAGTATGTACCATATGGGAAACAAGTTTATTATTAGAGTATTAGAATAAAGATTCTTGGGAAAAGTTTGTGCATGTCCGATAACCTAAAAATCGATTTTGACACATGTCACGTGATCGCTGGTATGGCGGCAAATTGAAAAAAATTACTATGAATAGTCAAAAGTCGGGTAAAATGGCAAGATATCGAAAAAAGTTGATTTGCACAAATTGAGCAACAATTAGTTAAACTGGGGTCATCTGATTGAATACAAACAATCAGAACAGCATTATACCTAAAACAACACTAGGACTGTTTTCACTCTCACCTTGCTATGGTTATACATATTTTGATTTGTTTTGAGTTTCAAATTTTCACTAAAGTCAAAATATCAGTGATGTCATGATTTGATTTTAATACTGACGAGAAGATTATTGAAATTTTCTCATCAAACATATCAAAATATACTGTTCACAATAAATATGTTTGGAAAGCATTTATAGACTATTGCACTATTAAATAGTATCGGTATAAACCCCAAAACTAGTTAGACTCATACAAACCCTAATCTCTTTAAAACATTGCTTCGAATTCAGGAAGATGAAGCTTCTTCAAACCGTTTCATCAAAACCAGAGCAGCAACTGAATGGCCAGCAAAGCCTGCTGATTTGAGCCATTGGAATTTATCTGATAGCGATACCTCAGGAGTGAAGTATCTCTAAATTGGCCAGTAACGATTCAAAAATTGAGAGATAGGCTAATAGAGAAAAAGGAAATGAATAATGTTTTTTTTTGCAAGAAACGGTATGGAGAGTTGTGGATGAATATTCATTCAGAATTGAATTCTCCCTATACCGAGATTTTAACGAATTCATTCAAAAGTTTTGAGTATTGTTAATGATCATGAAGATCATGTGATTGATTTGATACCTACCGTTCAATTCGAAGAGGGACATTTCAGAGCCGCCATAGTCCTTGGGTAATACTTCGAGTGGTATGGTTTTTCCTATTTTCGAAGAGTTTTCGTGAAAGAATAGCTGGAAATATTGAAAATCAATTATTTGTATTTATCTGGTGATACGCGGTATGAAGTAAAGATCAAGTCATATACAGCTTTTGTTTTGAGAATCAGGGTCTTGTTATACCTTCTGCTGAAGGCACTCATCACGACTATTATCCATTCATCGCCACTTTGATTTCGAAGATTGGCAGAGTGAACTGAATTTATTTTCTGTACTCTCTTATTCTACTGAAAAGTACTTCATTGAAACAAATATTTTTTGTTTTTTGTTCGAAAATATGAATTGGATATGGAGCAACATCGCACAAATATATATGTAATAAAATGTCCATAGGAGGTAGTAGTTGTTTTTTGACAGATATTCGCCTGAAATTTTCCGCTCTGTGGGATAGTCTGGAGAGACGGGAATTTCGACTCAGTCACACTTTTCGAACTTTGTGCGAAGATGCAATACTTTCATCTGGCCACCAAGGAGTATACCTCTTGTGTTTTGGTCTTGGATGGGCCAGGATAACATGACATATCCTAGACCTGTCACATGTCATGTTATTTCCAACCAGATGGGAAATAATATTCAGTGTTTGATTGCAATTAGCAATTGCAATTGTGTCCTCTTTGAGAAATATTGCACGAATACATTTCATATGTAATATGATACTTTTATGGAAAAGTACTTGTATTCCGACAGATATTTTTCACTTTGTGGGATCGTGTTGAGGTGGAAGGATTTAAATCCAGTACGATTGGGTTTTGAGACAAGAATCGACTGTAGCAAAACCAAATTTGGTATGCTAGTAGTTGGAACCATGATAAACACGAAAAAAAAAAAATGTTTACCAAAATTCCAGGGGTGAAACAGATCGTGATAGTTTGTGTTAACTTGGCGTCTTCCTTAGCTCGCGTAAGTCTCTTGAAGACTTCTAAGTGCTGCAGCCGGCTGAGAAAAATAACAAAAAAATCAAACTCCGGTTGAGGTCTATCAAATTTGCAATATTTGCATTTGCTCTCGGTTCTACAATATTTCATTATATCGGAAGATGAGCAATATAAAATCCTCATTGAAGATTCCATCCTCTTTCAAACCCTTATATTCATCAAGGCAGCAACGCTGCCAGTTCTCGTATCACAGCTTGTTACAAAGGAGGTTGCGATATCACAGACTCGTACGACGGCGCCTGGTTTACGAGTATTTGCAACACAATTTAAAGGAACCGGAGTATTCCGGAAGGCCGGAATCACGAACACACCAACCCTAGGAAATAGGAAATGTATAATTGCGGGCTATCTACTCGACATCCTGTCTGGGTATCTCTTTATTTACACGTACGTGTAATGTTTGCCGCAAACAATTAGGACAAATGAAGAAAGCTGGGACTGAGTTTATTGAATTCGGTGCTGTGTCACTGTTGGAGTCTCGCTGCAGCATAGGAAATTGAGGTTTTATTGTTCGATATGGTTCAATTTGAAACAGTTTGTGCTGACGAATATCTATTATTGGACTGATAACTTCATTTATGGAATTACTTGTATTCATGTAGAAAAACTTTTCCAAATTTTAGACAAAGGTGATTCGGCCGTCGTTTGGGGCTGCTGCAGTTGCTGTCCGATACTCGCCACAAAACTTCTTTAGTATGAATATTACTATCTCTATATAGATATTGTTTGTTATTCACACATTATCAGGAATATTATATTGTGCGGCTTTTAATAGTCCCCCCCCCTGTTAACTTTTGAACGGCTTGGGGTAGAAACATGAAAAAAACCGTTTCGATAGTTTCATTAATACTACTTTTTGAAATAAAAAAAAAAAAATGGTGAGTGCCCGACAGGGGTCGGGGGCCCAGGGAAACATTAAATCGATATTTTTAAATGGCATGGGGGGTCAAGAACCAATTTTTTTTATTTTTTTTGCAATTCAAATTCGAAATATCAAAAAATAAATGCGGATCTGAGTACTACTCATTCCTCGATAAATTTGAACGGTTTGATGTGGAACAATGAATCCAAAAATTTTTTGACGGGCATTACCGGTACTACTTTTCGAGAGCAGAAACATTGCGATTACTCGACAGATGGCGCTGGGGGCACATTAACTTAAAAATTTCAAAAGGCATAAAACTAAATTGGGAAGATAATTATAAACAGAATTCAGAAACAGCGTTAGAGACCGATGTAGGCAAAAGTGATTTTTTTTTTCAAATACTGCATGAGCACCGAATGGGCACATGTGCTGCTCGATTCAGGCTCAGGCTGCCTCATGCTCAAATCAGCGTCCATACTATCCGAGCATTTGCTCGTTCAGTGCTCATTCGGTGCTCATGTGGAACGAATGCTCTAGTGAATACGCACCTTAAAATGTTCATCACCAATCTCACCATGTTATAGTTTTGTAAAAACAAACACTGTATAGTGTCAATTTTCCAATATGATTTTGATTCATCCAACCATTTTTCTCCGATCAATCGATGGAACAGAAAATTCATTTCAGTTGGAACTGTCAGCGGAAGTGTTGCAAGTTTAAAAGTCACCTAACGTCCTCGAGTAAATAACGTTTCGAAAAATCCATACCTTTCAGTGCGTCAACAAGCTCGAAGTAAACTTTTCCGCGATGGAAGTCGATACAAGAGCCTGTCACTGATTTGAGCGGGTTGATTATTTCCACGATCTTTCGAGTACAATGGGTACGCTAAGCCCTCTTGAAATGTGTAAACCGGGAGCAGCTACTCCGACGAAACTCAAACGTCAATTTTTTATAGTGATTAATGAGACTTTGGGCATATAGAAACCTTTAATACCAGATGTCGTTAAAAAGAGTTTTTTCGTTTTTGTTTTGTATTCTATACAATGATGATAGAAGTGTGCTGAAAGGTGAATAAGTGAATCATTGTTAATTCAAATTATTGCGTTCTGTCATTCAATTGTTCCACCATTTCGATCATGAGAAATGGAAATGATTTGAAATGAAATGATCCCACCAGGTACGATTTGTTTTACATTGTTCTGTGTTTCAATTGACAGTGGCAGTAGTGGAATACCTACACAAATATGATAGACATCATTACAATTCAATTCATAAATAAAACCATCCGTGTCCGTGTGTACATAAACTTGCAATTATCTGATCCAACTGTGGGTAACATAAAATCATAATGGAAATCATACATACAAAGTTTAGAAATGTCCAAAATTACCATACCAATGTTGAGGAGTTTATTAAAAATCAATTCGGATTTCTTCAATTCAATTGCCATGGAACCTTCATCAAAAATTGTTCTACTATGAAAACGAGGACAAGCAATCAAATTTTTGGCTTCTTAACGACCTTCATAAGAATTGAATAATTTAACAACTCTATGAAGCCTTATATTTTTCATTGTTTTTCCAAATACTGCGTTATTAGCTAATTTATAATGATTTTTTTTAAGAGTCTCGTAGCCATAGCCCTCAAACGAGTATCGAGTTCAATATATGGTCCGTCCGCTGTCTGGAATAAAGGTTTTGTAATGTGAGTGATCAAGAGAAATTCTGCTTGATATTGAAGGCGTTTATTTCTGTTCCAGAAATCCACCTGGCTATGGACTTGATGAAAAAGCAATTTCTCATGATTGTGTAAACATATGATTTTTTTTAAATTGCGTTGGTACATATTGTCTATTCTGATTTTGTAGCACCAAAACATAAACTCAAATATGTCTCACTATAAAAATAACTATAAATGCAGCAGTCTTTATGTGGATCACAACACTTTCATCGTGGATACGACATCAAATTACCGTGTTTTGTTATCTACCCACTCACACATTATTTCTTCCAGAGTTGCTATAAAAATGCTCACATAAATAATAAACGGAGTCCTCCGGCTCCAATTCTGAAACCTCAGCGCTTCTACAAAAATAAACAATGGCTAAAGAAGTGTTGCTTTCGAGCTGTCTCTATTTTTTTCTGGTTTATGTGACAGAGAGACCTCTCGTGTATAAATTTAATCTCAGACAGGTGAACTACATATACTTCTCGTTTCTCTGCTTTCTCCCTGGAGATATTTTTATTTTATTCGCCTGGGGTTTTGTTTTTTTGGATTCGGTATTGCGTCGAACACGTCTCTGGCGATGAAAGTTTTTTGAGATTCAGATATGGATTTATTGAAAGAGGGCGCAAGGTGGAGAAAGTTCAATGTTTGGCTTGTATGTAATAGGTATACAGGGTGGCTCATCGAAAACTCGACATGGGGGTTTTGGGTACTAATATCGTAGATCTGGGAAAACGCTCGGACAGGTCGATTTTAGTTTTGAGGGGGATATTGTGTCCTCCTTCATGCAGCACCGTCACGTCAACCCTCGAGCAGTGGGGTGAACAACCCTTGAAATTTGAATAGGGAATAGGAGTCGAGTGGCACATCGTTTGAAAGCCCGTTGAATTCTCGAAACACCGGTCGACAGTTGTTCAAACGGAAATGAGCCATAATTGAGTTAGGAGTAAAATTCACTTAAATTATTCTCATCTTAAGTAATGCTCGATATGCGCATGAATTCTGCTTTTCAAATGACCCCACAGAAAGAAATCTAAGGGAGACAGGTATGGTGATCGTGGGGGCCATTCAATAGAACCTCGCCTATCAATCCAATGACCCCACAGCTCGAGTGATGCAGTGCAGTGCATGTGCATGTCGTGGTTTTGTAAACCATCTTTATGTGAAAATCATATGAATTATAGTTTCATTATAGAGATCATCTAATGACTTTATTGAAACTTTTAGAGCCCTAAAATGCAGTGTGAATTCTACCTTCGTAATGTGTCGCCTTTATTCTGATACACCCTGTATATTTTGATTTGAACACTCAATGATCTCACAAATAATACGATCACTGTACTTACTAAATTAAAGAATACTATGATAGGATATTTTTCCGAAAGGTAATTCCTTTTTTTATCATATACACTGACATGCAAAAGGCTTTCGATCAAATCGATCTCTATATTCTCCTTAGACGATTATCATCGTTTGGCTTCTCCACTAGTCTATCTAAACTATTTGCAAGCTATCTTTTTGATAGGAAACAGTACGTTGAATACGAAAGCTTTCAATCCTCGATATATACCGCTAGCTCCGGAGTGCCACAAGGCTCAAACTTGGGACCTCTTCTGTTTCTTATGTTTATTGATGACCTAGCACAGAAAATCAATTGTTCAAAACTTCTTTACGCTGACGATCTGAAGCTGTACAAGGTGGTTGAGGACTATGGAGATTGCCTAGATTTACAGTGCGAAATTAATTTAATATTTGAATGGTGCCGTAGCAATCACTTGCATTTGAACATATCAAAATGCCATGTACTGTCTTTTTCAAGGAAGAAAAACGTGCTGGAATTCTCCTATGAGATCAATAACGTTCCTATTAATCGAGTGAACGAAATGAAAGACCTGGGAATTGTTTTCGATCAAAAATTCACCTTAGTTCCGCATATAGACAAGGCCGTCTCATCGGCAAATCGAATGTTGGGATTCATAATGAGAAGCACAAGAGAATTGAACGATACAAGTACAATCATCACACTTTTTAATGCCTATGTGAGGTCCAAGCTTGAATATGGGTCGTTCATTTGGTATCCCATTTATAACTGTCACATATATCATTTTGAAAGCGTTCAAAAAAAATTACTGAAATATTTATGTTACAAAACTACCAGAACATATCCACAAAGAGGAAGTGACTATACTATTCTCTTGAATCAGTTTAATTTAGTATCCCTGAATACAAGAAGGGTCTTTGTCGCAGTATCATTTCTATACAACTTAATTCATAATAAAATATCATGTTCTCCATTGTTACAAATGGTAAATTTTCATATTCCACGCCTGAACTCCAGGACTGATAGGACATTTTATTGTGATAACCACCGAACGAATGCTAATCGTAGGGCGCCCGTGTCATTAATGTGCACAAACTACAATTTGATATGCCAAATATGCGATATTAATGACAATTCACTCAAAAATATTTCAAGATGTATTCTGAATAGATCCTTTCAACCATGATTGTTGTTGCTGTATATATAGGTATTTATGTGTGTATGAACGAGCTCATGTATATAAATTTTTTATTTTTTTTTTTATCGTACCATAATTTATATTTTGTACTATGTATTTTATTCATTCAATTTCATTTATATACTTTTCAATATTGCTTATTGCATATTATATTGTATTCAAGCTTTTACATTTCCTGTAATTGGGTGTATGCCTGTTGGAAATAAAGTGCTATCTATCTCTATGATCACACCACTTAGTATTTAAAAAAGTTCACACCTCCACTGCTTCATAATCATTACGATTTCCTTGTAATCCAATAAATGAGTAAAACCCAGAATGAATAATTATTCTTCGGAACTGGAAATTCCGAAAAGAGTTTTTGCAACATTCTATTGAAGGACGACAAAGTCGAAACTGAGAAACGAGCTAGTCTGGATGTCTTCGATGAAACCATTTGTTTCAGTTAATTAAGTGAAAAGCTTCCAGATTGTAATTTCGCTTCCCGTTACAACCTAGCCTTTTCTTTTTTTGCAGAAAGGGTAATTCAACATTGAATGTGGAATGTTAAGAAAGTAGAGGAATCAGCAAGCTGCATCAACGGATGTTTGAATTCTCAAGGGGGATTTGGTGCTTATTTAAAACAAGGAATCCGTAATTTGAACTTTGTGAATTTGGTCATTTCAATTGTTTTTGCGTAAACTTTACAGAGATTAACTCGCCGACCCAGCGACTCCACCAGAACTTAATAAATAGTATTTCCAATAATGATCTGTTGATCACACCTTCAATCAACTATTTTGTGCAATACCATTCAGGACTCCTTACTCCAGATATAACTGGAAGAACAAACAATATCGGCTGGTAATTCTGCCGGTGCACCTGAACGACTCGATGTCTCAACCGGAATCAGTATTCCGGGTATAACTTGACGAATACTCGGAGCATACGTGGCCAAATATTTGCGCTGCTGCTATCTTATCTGAAAATTGATTTCTCGTGCAGTCGTGCATCTCGCCTGGATTCGTTGGGTTTTTCTCTCGAAGAAATCTGTGTGGCAGATAAATCAACAGTGATGTTGAGATACATCGGGAAATACATTCAGTTTTCTTCTCGTTTTCTCTGAATGGAGTTATAGTTTGAAGGTGTAGGTATTGTGAAGGTGCAATTAGATTTTTTCCTCTAATGGAATGGCTTTTGTTACGATTTGCGCGATATACTTAATAATAATTCATTATAAATGATATTTTGACTATTAATATTTTTTGTCCCAGAAGTAGTAAATTTTTGTTCTAGCGAAAAAAATCCCATTTTTACGAAAACATTCAGTTTTTCATTCGTTGAAAATAATGGTTTTTCGGTGGTAATTCAGATAATGTTTTCAAACAATTCATGAACATTAAATTCTGTGAAAAACGTACTCAAACTCAAAAATTACAGGGTGTTTTTTGCTAGTGAAAAAATACTGTAGAACATTTTTTCATTGATTCTGTTCGAGTTCTACACAACACCCTGTATAATCGTCCATGGTTTCCTTGGAGATCCCGATTCGTTCAAATGAAGCCCTGTTGTGATAAGAAACGGGCCATCAAAAGCGCGAAACACCGTGAATTCGGCCGGGACAATGGAAAGGACCTCCGTAGACTTGGGCCTTTGTGGTGGTCACACTGATTAGTAGTTCTATTGTTTGTTACAAATACTTTGTTCATGTTGTCTGAGGCGTGGGAGTTGACCCTAAGTCGACTCGGATAATGAATTAGGAGGTGCCAGGATCGGACTGGGTGTGATACCCCACAGTGTATGTATTATAAAAGTGTGACTGTTTTAGTAGGAAATAAGGTCTTCATTGGCGCAGCCAGGGGGAGGGGGTTGGTGCGGCAGCCCCCCCCCAAGCCACCAAGTGACTATTGAAATGATTTTGAAAAAATTCTAGAACTTTTGGAAGTATTTTTCTTTGGCGGTTTTATGTACTAGGATGCTAGCGCACCTTTTACATTTTTCGCATTTTGCGACCATAACGAGGCATATGTATAGAAAGAAATCTAAGAAAATTTCTAATAAGAGGATATTATTGTTTGCTGGCTTAACAGTTCGCTTGTAAGTGTTATAGGTGGTTTTGTGTGCTAGGATGGCAGATTCGTGCGATACAATTTTTGTTGCACAATTATCTTCGTTTTATGGTACACCGTGTATCCGAGCATATTCAAATCATACATTTTCGAAATCAGCATAAAATTTTGAGTATATTGGTGGTAACTTCGAGTAAATCTGATGACTTTGGATTTCTGGCCATTTTTAAGGTATAACCCTTTGATGTTTTTTCGGGTTAAAATTCATTTTGTGCCGATCGACTCAAAAATCACAGCATATACTAATTTTGGCATGCTGAATCGATTGGCGTTAGCAGAATTGCTCTATCTCGATCCGGTCGTCGGATGAAAATGTTATCTATAGTTTGCAGGTGCCATTTTCCCGCCAAAATTTTTTCTAATTTTCTACTATATTATATTTGTCAAATACAATCGTTTTTCTATACAGTGACTGAATTTGAAATTGATTGCTTCAAATATAGATTTGATGGGCGTTTTTACGAACGTGTGGACTTTGAGTTGGACCGATTTTTAAATTTATTATTTTTCATTTTTCGAATACTGTGTCATGTTAAATTAATGGCGTAGAATACGGAAAAAATATTAAAAAGATTCTAGAATTTTCGGAAGTATTTTTCGTTGGTGGTTTTATGTGCTAGGATGCCGGATCCTAGCGCACCTTTTATATTTTTCGCAATTTGCGACCATAACGAGAAATATTCGCTGAAATCCACTGATTAGTTGTTGAGCAAGGAAATATATTGTCGTAAAAATACCTCTTTCCTGATATTTACGTATGAAAGTAGAGCAAGTATACAGTATATTTGTGGTACGTTCTTAATCTATGATCAAGGTGATATCAGAGTTATGGAATGGTCACCATGAAATTTATTTTATTGCTGACAAAGTTTATATGTTATTTTCAAGAAAGTAATGAATTAAGACAATCAAAGTATTCAATTTATGTTATTATGGAATGAAACAAATACTGGGATAGCATTTCATGTTCAGAGATAGAACTTATTTATGTCTTAATCATTTACTGCGTTGAATCCATCAATATAGTCAGAATTTTTGAAATTGTCAATTCCAGTGATATCCTCAGTGGTTCGTTTTCAAATCATTCGAAACTTCTTCATTTGTGAAATTTGCATAATTTTTTTCACGAATTTCACCTGTTTGGTCAATATATCTTCTGTATTGAACTCTCGCGTGAAAATGGACCAAAAATAAGTGCCTGAAAACCTTCGGAACTCATAACTGAAAAGTATCCAGAAAGAAGATTATCAACGCACCGATAACGTTATCCTAAAACATATGTTTGCCTTCAAACTTGACCGCCTCCAGAGCTCAAGTTGGCTCAAACCCTAGCCTCGAAAGCTCCGACCTTTCGGTGGTGATTGCAGGCGGTAATCTGGGCGAAGAGTTCCCTCAAATTGTACGCGGCTTATCTCATTATTCCAGTTTCAAAGCCGAACTCTTATGATTAACTTATGCTCTAACAAGTTTATTCGGAGTTGCTTTCACCATCCGTGTCGTTAACTTGTATTAGCATCCCCGTTGTATCCCATTTACATCTCCCTTGATGAAAATTGGGGCCTAAAAGTTGTCGCCTTTATTTACCAACAGAGCCGTTCGCTAGCCACACGGGTAGACGAAAGATTATACACCGTGATATCCTTTCATACCAAGACTCAGCCAGATTCTTACATTATTGAAAGAGTTTCTTACAAGGTGGGGTGATGATTTAGGCCTTATCTTTTCTTATTACCATTAGAAGCTGTAACAGATATTATAACGGTTGTATTTCTGTCGGTTAGAGTCATCGTTAACAATAGTCCCAATACCGGAAAAAAATGATCACTCAAATGTTGAGACTATATCTGTTTTCCATGTGAAGTTAGATGAAATACTATTAGCAGAAATGTTTAGTAGCGGTCCATTTTTCGAAGGGGCCCCCGCAAATTTTTGGGACTGTCCGACAGAAAAGAAATAAATAGTAATTTATGTATCAAGTGAGTAGAGTGATACTTTTTTTACGAGTAGGAAATACTTTACTCATGAGTTTCATACAGTATTTTTTCTATAACTGTCAAAGAAATAACCAATTCATATTTTTTTGCGAATATGAAATGAATTGGGTATACTTTTATTGGTTCATTATTTGAACAAAGTTCGACGAGTATGCCGGAGAGTTGAGTTTCAAACGAATGAAACGAATGATTTCAACAGAGTAATCCTTTTCTCTTCACACTACCCCACAAAATGGTAAATTTGAAGCGAATATTAAAATAACATATTCATCGAGGTCAATATTATTATTATTAATGTTGACTTGACTTTCGAATAACTAGTCCATCTAAGTAACTTTTCATTTTCTTAGATTTGTATTCAAAATAAATAAACAATCCTCGTGAAGCTACGAATACCTTTTTCTTTCTTTGTACTTTGTCGAGGAAATCTCATATTTGCACTATCCACGATTTTCTCCGTTCAAACTTCATCACTTTTAATTTCTACTTGAATTAAATTTTTTTTTTTTTTGGCTTTGACATTTCGTCATTCGGCCAGAAACAAGTGGTGGAGTGTGTAAGAATGTATAATGTGAATAATGATTTGAAATGTAATATAATAAAAAAAAAAAACCTACTAAAGAACGAAAAATGGGAAATTGAGTATAGAAGAAGCAAAAAACGAAAAGGAATAGACAGGTTCACACGCTTCACGTCCAGGGGTCCGTCGGAACGACTTTTCACGAAGACACACAATAATGAATTAAATTTATAGTCATCAAGAATTCGTTATCTGGATAGATGCCCAATTTCTCAAATTTCATTAGTTATTGTTGTCAACTAATTTCTGACGGCCAAACAGCCATAGCTACCTTGGATTACCTAGTGTATATTAGGTCCAATTGTTCCTTAGAGGTATATGCTATTATTTTGAATATATTTGCCGCGATAGTTTGGAATTTTGATAATACTTATTTAATAGTAAGAATGCTGAGAATATTATTGCTGAAACATTTGTATATCAGATATTTATAGGTTATATAGTTGCTAAAGAAAATGAGAACTGGCTTTATGACAGGATTTCGTTATTATTCGGATCTGTCACTGTTGTTGCATGAAACTGTCGGTTGCCTAGCAACAGCCGTTGAAAAAAGTGCACTTTTCTTTACGCTTTTCCGTTAAATAATGAAATCGTATGTTGATAGTGAAATATTGTAATAATTTACGCACACAAACCACCCAAAAAAAGTGGACTTTTTTGACAGTTGTAGAAAAAGAAAATTTACTTACTGGTAGCATTGTCCAACAACATTCTTGGAATATTCTAGTTATCGGACAGTCCGAAAGTTTTGCAGGGGCACTGAAGAAAATACTCACCGCTCTCAACAATTTTCGCAGGTAGCATGTTGTCCAACTCGATACTAAACTCAGGTCAACTCAACACGTTCAGGCAATAATTTTTGTCTCTGATATTGAGCCCTTTGCCTATTACCTAATTTTTAACTTATGTCATCACGGGCATGGAACTTGATGATGAACCAGAGCGGACCTTTGAAACTGGAAAAATAATTCCGGAAAACATATATTTGAGTTACTCGAGCATATCCGGTTTTCGAATGAAAGACATTAGAAGACAGTTTTATAATCTCGAATGAATAAATTGGTTTTCAGTGACGTTAGACGTTATTCGACTCCCATTTCAAGAAGGAAATGGACTGAACTGATATTAAAAATGGGATTGAATTATCGACTATTTCAACTCCCGGTTTATATTAGAAGGAAGTCTGCTGAATACCTTCCAAACGTTATTTTACGTTTGGTGAAATGATTATTTTGCTAACATCTACCCGATTGTGTATTAGTACAGTACAGTACAGTACTGTACAGTATAGACAAATGTTAGTCACGAGTGAAGAATGAAAAAATCAGGGGTGGAAACCAAAAAAATTTGTATTTAAAAAAATATTTTTTTTTTGTTGTTTTGGAAAGTATAAGATATAAACAAGAAATATACCTATTTATTTCTCACAAAATGCGCTTGTTTTCTCGCAAAACCTGATTGAACTCCTATATACAATTTCAGGCTCGCGTTAAACCGCCACTGCCATTTCGGGCAGGGCCGAAAATTAGATTTGTCATAACTTTGCCAAAAATCATAGTAGAAGGAAAAGAAAAAGGGTATATCGTTCCTAAAGACTTCTTCTTCCTCATGCAAATATAACATGTGAGTATCTGAGTACCTGAAATGTGTTTTGTCCCACTTCACCTAACCTTTGAGAATTGAGAATTGAATTGTCTTTCTTGTTGAGTGTTTATACTTTCCAAGATTAGAGCAAAAATCCATTTATATATTTTTGAATGAAAAAACAAATATGTTCCACCCTCCTAATTTCGGTAAAAAAAAATTGTGTTCGTGTTTATCATGGTTCTAACAACTAGCACACCAAGTTTAGTGGTGCCGCAATCATGAGTTTTTGATAATCTTTCGATGAGCAGCATCATACTCCTTCAAGATGAAATTGAATACTCAAACTTTCAGATGCCCACATAATGATATTATATCATTTCCCACGCTCTGTTTACGCTTTCTCAAACTTGAACTAATTATATTTCCAAACACAATTCATCCCACTGGTCTGCGCTATTTTTTTTCTCTTATATATTCAACTGTTATTTACATTGAAAATTCTCAAAACATTTGCCTAATTACTGATGAAATTGAATCAATTCATAATCTAACGAAGGCCTAGTAGGCTGATTTCAATCTGAGTTGAATTTCCCAGAATTTTACGAGTCTTTCTTCGAGGTTCCACTTTCGAAGTTATGTAGGAAGTTTCGAATGAAGTTTACGCGACGTTATTTGAAGGAATTTACTCTATACCAAGCTTGAAAGATGTGTTTGTTAAGTTGGCATTTCAATAGACTGAACTTTCAATTAGAGGTTTTGTGAGACAATTTTACTGTTTCAAATACCTTAATCTGTTTGCGGTACAATGACTAAAACATTCCGAAGTTTACACACAATTTAACTGCTTATATCTTAGAATTATTCGAACGATTTGGTATATGATGAATATATGAAAATTCAATAAAATTGTTTCTATAATGAACGAATATATAATATGGGAAGGTGAATTATCATTAGTTGGTTTTATGAACATCACAGATACCTAGACCAAAGTGAGATCCAAGTGATATTATTGAAAAAATAGATCGGGTTACCTAGATAGTGAGACCTATGATCACCTAAGAAGATCTTGGGGAAAATGCACTAGCTTGTCTTTGTATGACAGGAGCAATGAGGTCGACTCCAACAGCAGCAATAGAGGTCATTCTGACCTCACTCCTCTCCATACCATGGTGAGGAAAACTGCTTGGAAAGCAAACCTCAGGTTGGTTAAAGTCAGACTCAAAGGGAGAGCACACGATGTAAGGGGCTCAACCCCCACCGACTGTGCACACCTTGCCGATCTCCCAACTGACGAAATTACCAGGAAATTTAGTTTCGAGGAATTTTTTCGAACGGAACTTAACACCAAGCGAGAATGGAACATGGAATCCATTTTTCGAGCGGAAATTCACGCCATAGAAAGGTGCATTCAGTTCAATCTCAACAGAAAATATAGCTCTAATGCCAAAAAGAAATTATTTGATGCGAGTATGAAGATATTGTCGATATCACAAAGTAGATGATATTAAAAAATTGTTCATTTCTAGAAAATCTTGGCTGTGACTCTCAATAATGATACTCTGAGAACGCTCAGTATTGCTTATTTCTTGAAATGAAACGCGAGAAATTTATGGGTAGGTACTTTATCATTATATAAATCAAAGCGTTATCTGCGAACTTCAACACAATGAATTCCTCCTTCCTCTTGTTTATACTTTTGCAGAGGAGATAACAATAAAAATATGATGGGTCGATTCGAGAGAGAAAATGTGTGAAAATATGATGGCGAAAGTCACGTAATCGAAGAGAAACGTGATTCAAGTGAAAAGTGGTTATTTATCGGTGTCAAAGCTGTTTTTCGTTGTTTATTCTTCATTTACGATATATAATTATCGCATTTAAAAAAAAATTAAGATTCTTGAATTTATCTGTTCGAATTTGCCGTTGAAAAAGAAAAAATTTATGGGAACACATAAATCACCAGCAAAGATCACTTTCAATGAATCATCGAATATTACTTGAGCAACTTACAGTTGAGAATTTATAAGTTTTTGAATTTTTTTTTATAAGAAATATCTCAATTCACGTATGAAAAGTTTCTTTCTGAACCTTAATATATATTCTATTTGTTGTTGGCAATACTCCAACTGAATGGTCCAATTTAATTTTTTTTTATTCACCAGTTTTCAAAGTAATAAAAGAAAAAAATAAAGAAAGACGTTTTTCAAATTAATAGTTGCGACCCTTCTTGACATGAGCATATAATTTCTTTTATAAACAGACAAACGGAAACCACCCTCAATATCTCTAATTAGTCAAGCTTTCTTTGAGAAGACTAATTTTTCCGTCTTTCAGAAAACCTGTCACAAGGCGGTCCCGATGTGTCTTTGTCGGATAATTATCGCCTTATAATCAAAAGGCCCATGACGGCGTACGGCAGTTCCCGTTATTTACTTTTGTACTTTCGTCTGGCTTTTTAAGTATTTTTCTGCTTTACACTTTGTTTCGAGCTTCTTTCTAAGCCGATTCTGAAGATATATGCCAGTAAGGAGCACTAAGTACAAAGGGAAAATCTTATTGTTTTCGTGCCATATCTAACGGTTTCCCTCTTTGGAACTCTCGAGAAAAACCAAACATTTTGTATGCGACTGGGAGATTATATTTCAGGATAACGAGTGGATTGTGTTGAGCTGCTTTTGTGGAAATAGAATTCGAAAAATAATGATGTTGGCCATGGAGTATTTGCTAATAATATATGTTGAACAGAGTCTATATACCGAGTGTCCACGAAAAGTGGCTCGCCTCCATAACTCTTTTGATTTTGCAGATATTGAAATGAAATTCAGAGGATGTGTATGAAACTTAAAAATGTATTTTTTGACAAGTGACTCAGCTTCCTGCAACTTCCGGTCTCACCGGAAGTGATATAAATTTTCGATTTTTAAATGAGACACCCTCTTTTCAATATGTTCGCCTTCACATAACATTCTGAATACAACCATGTATCAGTCCGAAGTCCGAGTATAATTTTGTTTGAGAAATTATTTTTACTTGTAATTTTTATTTTTTGTTTTTGTTTTTGTTTTTGTTTTTTGTTTTTGTTTTTGTTTTCTGTTTTTTTTTTTTGTTTTTTGTTTTTTGTTTTTTGTTTTTGTTTTCTGTTTTTTGTTTTTTATTTTTTGGTTTTTGTTTTTATTTTTTGGTTGTTGTTTTTTGTTTTTTGTTTTTTGTTTTTTGTTTTTTGTTTTTTGTTTTTGTTTTTTGTTTTTTGTTTTTTGTTTTTTGTTTTTTGTTTTTGTCTTTTGTTTTTGTCTTTTGTTTTTTGTTTTTTTTTTGTTTTTTGTTTTTTTTCGTTTTTTGTTTTTTATTTTTTGTTTTTTGTTTTTTGTTTTTTGTTTTTTGTTTTTTGTTTTTTATTTCTTGTTTTTGTTGAACAGGGTCTATATACCGAGTGTCCACGAAAAGTGGCTCGCCTCCAAAACTCTTGATTATGCAGATATTGGAATGAAATTCAGAGGATGTGTATGAGACCTAAAAATGAATTTTTCGACAAGTGACTCAGCTTCCTGCAACTTTCGGTCTCGCAGGAAGTGATATAAAGTTTCGATTTTTAAATGAGACACCCTATTTTCAATTTTTTCGCCTTCACATGACATTCTGAATACAACCATGTATCAGTCCGAAGTCAGAGTATAATTTTGTTTGAAAAATTATTTTTACTTATAATTTTTGTTGAATAAAATTTTGTATTTATAATTTCTTATTCTACGAAACCTGTCTCTATCGATTAGCACCAAGTTGTCAGTATCAAAAAGATGTAAATGCTTGATGCCAGTGTGAAAATGATGTAAATGCTTGAAGTCAGTGTCAAAACGATGCGTTTTGAATCGATTTTTCTTTATAACGCAAAAAGTTGGTAACCATGAGCATAGAACTCTGTAAATATAAGTATTTATGGCAACTAGCTCCATCGTTTGAGACATGCTAAAAACAGTGCTTTGGTGTTATGAGACTTTCGTGTATTTCATTTCTAACAAAAAACAAATTTTCCGAAAATATTGAGTTCAATAAGTCAGAGAAGTACTTTCCACCTATTGTTTACTATATTACCTTCTATGTTTTGTGTTGAAATCTATACCAGCAAACGTGCTGATTGTTGCGTTTCAGAACTTTTCGTATTAAAAAGGAAATTAAAAACAGTATCGATCATTTTAAACTCGCTCTACCAATCATCCGTTATCAGGCGAATACCGAAATCGCGGAATCTCCACCCAAAAGGGAAATGAAGTTTTTCATTAGAAAGCGAGAAAATGATTTCCTACGTTCCTTTGTCTGTACACCCAATTACAAAGACGGTAACGCTTTCATAACAGTTACATTCCCCTAAACATCTTAATCGCAGAGAACGGTCATAAAAAAAGATAAAAGCAGTCACTTCGTTCTGTTTTTCTCGTTGTTCTGCTAAGAGTAAGCTAGCCTTGATTCTGGAAATAAAAACACAAGCGATAAAGGAAAAAACATCCACCGGAGCGAATCGAAGCGAATATTTCCGTTAACGACGAGGCCCACATAAATTTTTGTTTTAACGATATTCAGTCACGTTTTGTTTTTTCCTCAGTTCATAGTTGATGGACCATTAACATTTACTTGAATCTGGGGTCCAAATCGAGTTACTTGGGAATCTGTTCCTAGGATCTTTCATTTTCCTACTCTTCAATGATTACTAATCTTGCTGCAATACTGGGAAAAGATATGGTCTTGGTTGCTTTGAGAAAATTATAGAATGTCACCTCCCTGGTGATAATTTACCTTGTGCGTCTTTCCAGTACGATCAAAAACTTCCTGGATCCTCTGTTCTGGTCGACAATTTTCACGAACTCTACAGAACAACCAAGAAAATTTCAGAACATCTTGAAAAATCCGCTTATATTATAGAAATTTTCTGAAAGAAAGTTCAACCACCATGCTTTCTGTCTGGTGTTCGATCTGTCACGAAATTTACTTGGATGTTTTCAGTACGTTATAGAACCTTTCGGAGCTCCTTGAATTTTCTAGTGGCTTCGAGAACATCTTGAACTTCTGAAGATGACGCTTTGCATTATTAAAAAAATTTATACAATTCTATACAACATTCCCTCTTCATTTATACTACTCAAGTGTATTCAGCTTCCCATATTAATTACAGTACATACCCTATGAGAACATCTTAATGGAATTTTACTGCTGCATAGTGCTGATGGTTTTCATACTACTATCTATGTTTATTATTATATTTATAAATAAATAATGTAAGCTCAGCATCATCAATTCTTTCGTAGAATATAGTTTCCTGCAAACTCAATGACATTTCAAATTAATCCTTCTAAACATTTGAATTCCATGAATAAATATCAGGAGAGAAGGAAGACATTAATCTCCGGAAAATTAAAAGATGTACGTGAAAAGCGTGCTTCACCACTGTTACATATTCATAAAAACAAAAAGTCTCAAGTACGTCGTTACTCCGAATTAAGAGAATTATAAATGCTAATTTCATCAACTGAATTTTTTTTTCGGCAATTTGCATGAAAAAAATGCGACGGAAAGAATGAACAGATGTCGGAAAATTGTCACAAGCTGTCTGGTTACGTGCTTTCAATGTAAATATTTTTAATAGAATATATTGAAAAATGTCAGAATGATATATTTTTCCCCTTCGTCAGTATCTTTCGGTGAAGAATAAATATAAATTGGACGTTGACTGCAAAAGGGCTATAAGTCCAATGTTTTCAGTCAGGCGCAGAGTCTGGAAAATAATGAAATATACATTAACATATACGTAAGGTATACGTACCTTAAATATATGCACTATTGTAATTCCAATGAGTTGTATCCTTATTACTATTATTATTCAATTTGAGTTCCTGAAAATATATTCATTTATACACGTAAACTTACATGGAAAAGATTAGATAAGGCAAATCTTTCGTCAAATTAATAAAAACAGTTAAATAAGCAATATTTTGCTCATCGCCGGACAAATATCAATTGGTCTGATTTTTGTTTTTAGTTTTTCGTTTTTCTTTTTTTTGTTTTTCGTTTTTTGTTTTTCGTATTTGTTTTTCGTTTTTTATTTTTCATTTTGTTTGTTTTTCGTTTTTCGTATTTGTTTTTCGTTTTTTATTTTTCATTTTGTTTGTTTTTCGTTTTTCGTTTTTCGTTTTTCGTTTTTCGTTTTTCGTTTTTCGTTTTTCGTTTTTCGTTTTTCGTTTTTCGTTTTTCGTTTTTCGTTTTTCGTTTTTCGTTTTTCGTTTTTCGTTTTTCGTTTTTCGTTTTTCGTTTTTCGTTTTTCGTTTTTCGTTTTTCGTTTTTCGTTTTTCGTTTTTCGTTTTTCGTTTTTCGTTTTTCGTTTTTCGTTTTTCGTTTTTCGTTTTTCGTTTTTCGTTTTTCGTTTTTCGTTTTTCGTTTTTCGTTTTTCGTTTTTCGTTTTTCGTTTTTCGTTTTTCGTTTTTCGTTTTTCGTTTTTCGTTTTTCGTTTTTCGTTTTTCGTATCTCCTTGAACTACTTTTCAAGATAATCATATACCGAAACTAACCAGAAAGCACTAGAAATATTTCACCAGCAGCGCATTACGCAAAAATTAAAAACTTCACATGTTTCTCGTATTCTGCGCCAGTTTCCATTTTCCAATTCGATAGATATCACGAAGGAATTCGATAAGGAATTCAAGTCGATGCGAGCACCGAGACACAGATACCGAGTCTTATTCTTATCATTTTCTTAATAGCACCAACGTGCGGATCGTAACAAAGAGTCAGTTTAGACAATTTAGCAACTGAACCGAATTGGCTGGAATAACCTCCTGCGGGATCGTTGTTTCTGGAAGAACGAAGCGATTCATCTGAAACCTGATAGTCCGCATTTGCTCTCAGCTGCTCAGCCGATTGTGATCTCTATTAAAAACAATCGTCAGGAGTAATGTTTTCTTTTCCACCTGATCAGAAAACAGACGACATCTGTTGAAGACTGGCGGGAATTCGATTTGGGTTTTGAATAAAACCAATTGCTAAATCGCCAACTTTTCGAAACTATATTGTTTCATCTTCAGGACTCTAAACTAAATGAATGATAATCGTTATAAATGAATACGAATGAAATCCGTATTTATTTTATTCGCGATTTTCCTCGTTCATTTCTGCATTCATTGGCTGATATCGGAGCGTTGAAAGAGCAGAGCAATATGAAGGGTACCGTCAACCGCAAAGCTGTTCACTGGAAATGAGGTTTTTTTTCCTTTTTTGGGGACTTGTTGTACTCTTGCAATTTTTCCAGTGGGACGGAAATACCCCCAAATCATAAGAGAGGTCGATAACTTGCAGAGAACTGGTGTTACTTCGAGCACATCTCTTGAGAACGATCGGTGGACTTCAATCAGATCCACCAGCCTTCTTGGTGACAAGACCCAGCAAAATGCTTTTGATAAAAATATAATTTCACGCATATGACTGTCAACTTAGAAATTGCAGCAAATATGTTTGCAAATATATTGGTTCTGTTCTGAACGTTCGTTGCTAGTGATCCGTCTTCCTTCAGAGGAAGAAATGAGCCGGACGCAAAATATCTTTCAACAGCTTTGGCAAATGACCAAAATGAGCGGGACCCGTTGGAGCACTCAACGAGCTTTGATCTTATCTTAGCGTTGAGAGTCTCTTTCGAAGATTTGATTATCTCCTTGCAGATGTTTCTTGCTTCAACATGTTCCGATCTAGTCTCAGTGCCCTGATTTTTCAACTATTCTCAGAAATTGTCTTGGTGCATTATGTTGGATCTCTAAGATATCTTTATTCAAAATATTGTTGAATTTCTGAACTTAAGTAATGAATGGTGAATGTGCAATATCCTCATTACTTTTCCTCATATTCAACCTCACCATATAAGTCAGCCCAAACACATGCATATTTTCCTTTTCCAAACTATGAATATTCCTAGACTTTTGTTTCGCAGAGCAAATTTCACCGTTTCTCTGGAAATGGAATCATTTAATCTGACTAGCCTTTCGCCGTAAACTCCGTTTTACATATTCATGTATTCTGCGGTAGTGGCAGGAAAACCGCAGCCTCAACTAGAGTTTTCCGACATCGAGAGACATTTCGGATTCGCAAATTTCACACTGGCAGAAATCATCAGTTCTATCTGGCAGTTACAGAGATTCCCTCAAGCTCGATGCTAAGCCGGCACTGGGCGGGGGATTATTTCAGGAACTATCGGATAGATGTTGAATTTGTCGAGAGAATGGGCAGAATTATTAGGGATTTTCGGTTAGTTCAGAATGAAAATGAATTGAATAATGGAATTGCAGAAAAGTGTCTGGACAAAATTATTTAAGGTCAAATTTTGGAAAAAGGTTGGGAATTTTCAACTATATTGGAGTTGACTGAAGTGTTCTGACTAGCAATATTCATGGAAGAAACTGAAAGTGAACAGATTTTCAAATTACAACTCATGATCACAGCCGACTGCACTGACCTTGAAATTGATGATTACTCTGACGATGAGGGTGGTTTTGATGCTCCTGAAGTTCAACAAGGTCTTGAGAAAACAGAAGACGCTTGTGGTGAATTTTTGGATTGGAAGATGTTGAGCATATCAGTGTGGTTCGAGAAAGAATACTCGCCACTGGGATATCAACTGAAAAAAAAAACGAAAACTTTATTGTTTGGATTGTTTTACATCTGAAAATGGAAAAAGCCCTGTCCCGTCTGAGAAGCGAACCCAGGTCCTCATTGTCACAAGGCCCGAGAGCTAACCACTGCGCCAAAATCCCCGCCCGTGTTGTTGTTAATGTTTGTTGTTAAAATTGGTACGAGCAACCCTTAGAAGTCCTCTAGAGAATATTGAGTATCAATAACGGTGAGCACATTCTACCTATCAAAGACAATTGTTTGGAGGAGGAGCCTAGCAACCAGTATTATGAAGACGTCAGTAAGTTATTTAGGCGCCGGCGATGAGTATTATTCACCGACGCCGTCAGCCCAGCAACCAGTAAAAAAGTTTACCGTTTTGAAAACCATCATCAAGAAAAGTGGATCGTGCAAAAAGTAAATTATTTCAGTACATGTCGAAGAATACCACTCTCGGAGATTCTATAAAACAATCAAATTGTCGCCACTTCTTTCAGATTTCAAAAGTTGCCTTGATTCGAAACTAATAAAGTAAAATAAATCGGAATTGGCGACAAAGACTTATAGTTTTTCGTTTATTCGAGTGTTCTAGTGAATCCTTTCAACTAATCGGATTTTAAAGCCATTATAACGTTCATTGTCGTCTGACAGAGCCTTATTACTTTCAGTCAGCAGATTTCTGTGAACTTTTTAATTTCCTGTCTGTGCAATGAAGTCCTAATAGACAGTGGATATGTCATCTAAATAAAAATTCTTACTTTTCGTGTGATGAAAATGTTTTATCGGTGGTAAATGAGGTTCTACAAAGGAAGACATATTGAATTTGAAAGAACATTATGACCAATGCAATACCTACCCGATACTTGCGTGCTTAATTTATCCACCGATACAAATCAAAAAATCTGCATTGTTCACAATAAGCTTGTCAAGAGAGAAACATATCCTACATGTCCTACCAGGACGACGCTTATCGACGAAAACTTATTTGTATTACATTTTTTATTTCTGATCCTATACATGGAATCAATCCTGTTGCAGCTATGTTCCAAAGCACATCACTTATTCATCAGATATATCACATAATTTATGTCATGAATTATTAACTCGGAGAAAAACAACCGGATAAAGAATGAATTCAGAAGACTCTAAATTTCTCAAAGTTGTAGGACACATTACTAGAGAACAGCAATAAATCTCAAAGTTCACGTGAGACTTCCAATAAAGCATAGAACTTTCTTTCCTTGCATTATGCAACACGTAACTGATGTTAGCCGACGAACAACGACAACTCTGTGCAAGAGAATGGTGTACAAGAGTGAGACTTATATATAAATCTACGAAATATGCAGTGTCCCATAGGAAAACTTGCATAGCAGAAATATATTGGAAGATGTTAAAGCCCTATATTGATGAAAATTCAATCATGGATACGGATTTTCTGGAAAGTACAGAAGACAGATGCAGCGTTGATAAATAAAACACAAGAACAATTACGGTGGTTAGTATTCGGGAGGGTGACGAATTCATTGATGGATATTATAGTCAATCATGTTTCAGATCGCACGTTGGAAAATTATATTCTTCTCTCCCTCAACTTGGGATATCTTGGCATTGGACTATTGTTTCGGTGAAATAAGAATCAAAGAGCACTAGGCCAGTTGGAAGTATGGATCACCTCGATTTCTCTGACCCAGGTGAAAATGCCTACATCAGTCTTTGAGGGTGGTGGAAGAGTATACGCGGGCTATCTGCATGGATTTGGGGGCCAACAAATCTGCAACAGTTCATCTCAAAAGAGGAAGGACACAGCGGGAGCTGTGACAACCCGACAAGGAGATTAACCTATACAGGAGTTTGCATCCTGAATTCCTACCACCAAGCATCCCTATATTCACCTTCAGCTCTGGTGGTCTAATCCCTATTTTTGTTGTAGACGTTCTCCTTCTAATGAGCTGAATCAGTTGCTTGCGTCTGCGATAGACATTCAATATAACATTTTTATTAATGTAAAATACACAAACAAAAAAATTAAACGAAAGTGATACAAAATATAAAACAACAACAAAAATTAATTGGCGCCCCGGGACTACTTGATTGATTCCAGTGGCGCATTTGCTTTTTCAGCAGGAAAATCCGGAAAACTCTGCAGCACCACATCATCTGAAGATACTGATCGGCCAATGTCCTCTCTCATAAAATAAAATGTAGGGCGTCTCCAAAGGCTTCAACAGATTCAAATCGTCAGAACATTCAGTGACACAACTATCATCAAACTTAAACCAGTCCGTTTTGTCTTCGGCCAATACATAATAATGACCACATTCAACGCCAGAACCACAGTGGACAATGAAACTATAAAGATTATAATAATGGTCCGCTAAAATAAGGTGTTCATCTATTTCGAACTTTCGTAAGAATTTGGTGCTTCCCCAGGTCTAGTCGTATTTGAAGAGCATCAGAGTTATTATTAGATTGACTGGTGCCTCAGCTATACTTATTGTCTTAATTGTCAGTCAGCCGATCATCACCAGTTGAAAGTTCTATTTTCAGATGATGACACAGTAAGCTTTGCACGGACTGGCCTACAACCGTTCAACTTGATAAACTAGTTGGCCAACAAATTCCTGCTGGTGGATGAAACAGCTGCACCGCATTTCTGACAGATCAGAAAACTAAAATGCTAGACGAAATCAAATTGTAGTGAAGTATCTGTTTCTAACGAGATTATATACTACAAAGTTAATTATCTCATTAGGATTTATGAATCGGCGTTATTCACAATTCGGTTTTGTGTCCCGCACTAAATCCACTCAATATTCGATTGTTTCAAATCCGAAATAATTAATTAATTTGAATTGAAAGCTCTGAATATCCGCATTCAGCAAAATGAGGTCTATTATATCCAGAGAAGAAATTCAGACACGATTTTGTGATTTCGCTAAATTGGTATTGAGATTAACTCGTAGCAGTAATCAAAGGAAGTTGAATAAGTTCTTATTAATGTGTTTAATCTTCAGAAAACCATTTCAGCTATGTTGCCGTTGAATTATAAATCATTAGAAGGGGAATAGGCTTCTGGAGTTGAAAGACTAAGTATTGGCGGTCTACTAAGAACTCATAATGTTTACCTCTATTTTTGCTCAACAATCATAATATTACAGGATGTTTTATATGTTCAAACTTCTATAACTGTATATATAATCACTTCAACTTCAAATAACATATTTTAAATCTGACAAAGTAGTCACCTCGTATTGCATTAATTTCAACACAGAATTACAATATGTGCTAGTATGTGACTTCATGAGATCTTTCCTTCCATGGATAATTATGAATTGTTTTTCTTCCTGATGAATCAAATTCAAAATTGGTTCTGCTTCCTCGTACTGAAATACAACTAAATCATTGGGCACACCACAAATAGTGTTATCGAAGAGAGGTTCAATTTTGCCCACATTTTCAACATTCCCACAACGCTATGTGATAACTGATCTCATGATCAACACAGTGGATCTGTTTGACGTCTGCACCCAAGATATTCGAAAAATGTTTCTACATGTCCATATGGGTTATTTGGTTTTGTGGAAAACCCCTTCCAAGACAGCGTTCCATGTGAACTTTTTATACAGGATAGTACCCAGATAGTTTGCTTTCGTTGCAAATGAATTACCTCATCGTTGAAAGTTAGTGGAGTCGAATCGTTCAGTTTTTCTTTCCTGGTAACGGGTAATATTACACTCTTTCTGTGGTTGACAGTCATCTGTTTGAAGCTCCATTCCTCTCCTTTCAAGGTCATCGTCCATTAAGAGTGACCTCAGAAGGAAGAAAAATACCCCCCTCGCGGTCAGCCCCTGGAGACCCCGAACCGAATTGCATCATCTTGTAGATAGTAACTGTTCTGTTTGAGAGCATGGTGTAGATCTAGCCGGTATTGGTTGGTTTTATGCCTTTTTTTACTATTCTCAGTGAAATTTTGGATTCTCTTTCATCACCCGATACTGTCCCTGTGTTCTTGATGTACTTCTTGGCGTCCATAACTATTAGTAATGATTGAAAATAACTTTCAGTCGTATTTCAATTTCCTTGAATTCCCCCATTCTTTTTGCAAAAACAAAAAACACGGTTTCACGTATCCAATTGTTGACAACAAATAGACTAAAGTTGCGTGTTCTGAACTTGAGGGAATATAACTGCAGACTGTTTTTTATGAGATATAATTTTTAAAATTTCTTCGAGTGGTTTTGTAACGAAAAAGTCCTCTATTGATTGGCCTAATGTGTCTTGATAAGTTTTCAACATCATAAACATATCGAGATCGTCTAGGCTTTTGTTGTATTATTTTTTTTCTGTTATTCGTTAACATCTGTGGACCAAGACGATTATCTATTTTCTGATACGTGAAATGCCAAATAGAGCGTAGAAAACAATTAGGGTTCTTGCGTTTTATCAAAATAGGTAGCTGGCTCGCGGACTATTATTGCTCTAAATATTACTCGATCATTCTGCAAGGACGGGACAAAAATAAAGTTTTATGTACCGTTTATAATATTCATGATATAGAACTCGTTAAGAAGGTCTCACGCGATATTTTTGTGTACTTTTACGTATCCGCTATTTACAACGGTAAATTTCTTGTGAACGCTATGTGAAATTTACTGCAGCTATAAAAACCGGAGCAATCTTATACATGTCATATAAGATATGTTGTCGAGGAACTCTTTATACGCGGCTTTGTATAAAAAAAAAATTATACTCTTGGGAGAATAAAAGTCTTAGACTAGCTTGGTGTAAGATATGTTATTTATGGAATTGCTAAGGTGGAAATCAAATGCTTTGAAAATAAAAATGGAACAGCTCTCAATTTTTGACGACGATTTGGTTAGCATTACCAATGGAAATCTTGAAAAAGAAGTGTTTCACACGTTATCAGATTGATTGAATCCTACTATTCAGTTCCGATCAGAAGAGTGTGGGGCTTCGTGCTATAAACTTCTACATTGACTCTTTCAGATCTATTGTATGATCCCATGAAATAGTTTAGAATCCTCTATCTAGACTTGTCTTCATTAGGTACAAGCATCCTCAGGTTAATTTCCAAAACACTCATGTATCAGAAAATTTTTGTTTTCTCCTCCCAGCGCAGCGTTACTTATAGATGAATCAGGACAAACTCTAGCAACTCTCAGCTGGGATTTTCTGGAATCTACAAATGAATAATAATAATAATAAAAATAATACTCCCTTATAAACACTCGTAGAGTGTACCCAAAGGCATGGCCTGTGCGGATAGAGGACGGCTTTTATTATTATTTGTCGTGGCGCTCCGGGGTGACTTACTGATTTTTGGTGGCGTATTCACTTTTCAGCTGCAGGAAAACCCGGAAAACCTACAGCACCACCTCGGGTGGCCAAAGTGCACTCCAAGCTAGCACTAGCATAGATTGGCATCTAGACAACACACAATGAACTTGCTTTCAACAAGGACTGTGGTCATCTATCGATTCCGATATTGCGTACTTGAAAAAAAATCCCTCGTACCTACATCTGGCTCGAACCGACTACCGCTATACTGAAGTTCTGAACGGCCTGCGCCAGACCACCGACCACCCGAAGCTTCCATCATTTTCAAAAACACGTTCTCTCACTTTCTCAATGGTATCTTCCCCCCAAAATTTTTTTTCTCAGGGACATACAATAGGAAGTTATGGATGAAGGATGAAATTCGAGAATCTAGTCGGAATCTAAAAGAATTTTTGGGCTAGCAAAATCTTTTCCTGAACTGCAAGAACATAACCATGATAAAAAAATGCATAATTACTTGATTGGAGAAACTGAGAAAACATTCTACCAAAACCTGGAGGGTTATTTTCGATCCATCTAGTAAGACCAAGTCACAGAATGATATTACTATCACTAAGGATGAATGTGAAATTGACGATCTGCAAGTTTTTGTTTCATGTTATAACAGCTCCTCTTGACGTTATGAATAAAATTCAGAAGAAAGATTAAGAGATTCCTAAGGAAAAACCACTGAGAGATTCAATGCTTTTGACCCTTTTCACTACTATTGAACTGTACGAGTTGTTACAACACGTCAAAAAGATGATTTCCGTGTTCCGCATGCAAGGCTGAAGCTTACAGGTAGTTCACCATACTACATGGGTCTGAAAATTTTCAATGCACTCCCCATTTTCCTAAAAAGATGTGGCAATGGAAGCTGTATTACCTGAAGGTGCATTCTACTCTATACACGAGTTTTTCAGTAGCATATCTTCATGAAGTCATTTGTTTGTGGCTAGGTTTTAATGCTTTATCTTGTAGATGTTATTAGTGTTAGATATGAATGTTTTCTTTGACCATTTCTATATAGATGTACTTTCTATCAAAAAGGAAAATTGAAGTATATATATTAGAAGTATATATTTTGTAACACTTTAGCAGACAGCGATACCCACAATCTGCATGCTCATAATTCACTGATTCCACTTCGCTATACATTCATTCGATATCATTATTCTACAATAAATACCAACTCCTTCGTCGACCCGGAACTCCCTTTGGCTTCCACTTGATCGCGCTAAGGGTGCGTCGCCTTTTCCCTCGCTAATTAATTCCGTGCAAATGTCAAAGTGAAAATGAATGTCACAAATTATTGAGTCAGCAGAACAATCGACTGCCTAATTAACATTTACACTGTTGAACTCTAAACGGTCGCTTCAAAGAATTCGCTTTTGTTTACCAATTTATTATTCAATTGTTCGGGGGCGGCCCGACCGTCGACTATTCCAGAGAGGATTTGTTTTTGGGCTATGAAGGGTCGTACGGCTCTCGACCTACATGCCGAAAAAACATTCGAACGCCGCCGACTGTTTTGTCATGTGACCGAATTCATTCGAAAACCTAATATTATGATTTCAAATTACGTTTTATGAGGTGATATGAGTGGATTCGGAGAATAATAAAGTGTTTCGTACAGAATAATAATGTCAAGTGGAAGTTTATTTTGCGTTGTTTGCCAGAATGTTGACATCAACAGCACCAGAATCAAATGCATGATTCAATCAAGAAGGTGAACCTCACAGGTGTTCTTACTTCTTCAGAATTAACTGAAGAATGAATGAAGTTATAGTTAAAAAAACTGAAAAACACACTTTACTTCCAACGTGGATTTGAAAATTTAATGAATATTGAAATAATAAAAAAAAATTGAATAATTATTTAAATACTTTGTCATGGTACAAATACTTGCATGCTTTAGTATAACGGGAGGTGTGAAAACAACACCAATTGTTGGACTTTTCACTGATTGACATAACAATCATGAGGGAGGCAAGAGTGGGACTTCTAAGGCAACCAAATACGAGCAATGGATTGGATCAAAACAAGATAGAGGACATGGTGGGAGGCAACATTCTCGTAATAAAACCAATGGACCACATGACTCCTAGATACTTCATTAACATCAACTTCGAGATTATTATACAAGATCGAAGGGAATGGACAGATGACATCAGGGACAAACGTGGAGAGAGGATCTGGTATATCGACGGAAGGAACTGGTGTTGGAATATACAGTGAGTGGAAAAACTTTCAAATAAGTATTTCACTAGGAACAGAGAAATTAATATGAGGAAAATGGATCTGAAAGTGACATCAAGACTGGTATGGCAATACCGAGAGGAACCAAGTCTCAATAGAAGTCAAAACAACAAATCTACGACGACACTCGAACAACAAAGACATCTACATTTATACCGAACCGAGAAAGAAACTATAGGTCAACGATACGTTAAATTTATAGCTCCTAAGTTATACAAGTTTCTACCGGAAAACTTGAAGAATGTAAAAACTTTCAAATCATTCAAATATAACGTATGGATAACAAACGACCTCATCGACATAAAATACCTGAATTAATTTTAGTTTGCATTGCACAAGCCTGAACACACCTCATATACCGTACCCGATCTACGACTACCTAACAAAAGTGTGAACAGAACTCTATGTAGCCAAAAATTAATTAATTATTTATCCTATGAAATGCAAGTGTATATGTTATGTTTGTTACTTATTTATTTTATTTTATTCATTAGTGTTTTCAAATAATATACATGCCGAATTATTGTTAGATTTTATTATACTAATTATCACATACAAGCTTATAGCTTCAGTGATTTGTTATGTTTATTTTTCATCTTATATTACACCTTGTAAACTTTTTTTGGAAATAAACATTATTATTATTATTATCATTATTATTATCAAGGAAAACAATCACAAATCTCAAGTTTTGCTCAGGTACGTTGATGATGAGTTCATATTATGGGATTAATTGAATCAACACCTCTAAAACTTTCTGGAAGATATCAGTACCATTAGGAAGACTATCATATTCACCATGGAAAAGGAGGACAACGTCGTAATTCCTAGACGACAAAATCGAGAGAATCGAAGACTCCCTTTAAATATATAAATCGTGACGTACAATACCTGAGCTTCGATTCAAACCACGCAACATTGAACAAAAATGGCATCGTGAAAACTCACGTGGAAATGGCAAAGAACCATATACTCAACAGAAAACAGCTGATAACTGAACTAAACCACATAAGGAGAGATACGGTGGCCTTCGATTACTCTTCTTGCAGCGATAGCCACACCAACATCCAGATCTTGCTCTTGTTCTTTCTGGATCTTATTGACATTTCAGTTCCCATACAGCACACCACGTCCGATGGACGTCCATTTCAGGTTCAAATGAAGCCCAAACATCCATGAACCTGATAGGGAGGTCCAGTGGATGTGCAATTTTGGACATGCTCTGTACGTTTCATAATTGGACGTCTTATGGATGTTCATTGGACTTTAAATATCGGACGCTTGTTAAGCATCCATATATGTATGTTATTGAACGTCTTTGGGATGTACAGAACTGGATCTAATTTGTACTTTCAGAAATTGTACGTCATTGTATATCCACTGGGAGTATAATGATGGAACAATAAATAAATGTACATTTATGAATATCCATAAGGTGTACAGGACCGATTCCAATTTGTACATTCAGAAACATTGTTGGATCAACCTGAATTATCAGTAATTGTATATGTTTGTACGTCCATAGGATGTCAAGAACTGGTACATACAATAGATGAACTACCCATATATAGCAAACGTCCAGGGACTCGATATGGATGTACAATGGATGTTCTATCCTGTATGTGATAATAATAATAATAATAATAATCATTTATTTCCTAAGACAGTTACAAACCATATGGAAAAAGTCAGTTGTTTGTACAATTAGAATCGGCCAACGTGTCTAGGTTGTCAAAAAACTGATATTGGCATTTTTTCTTGACAGTTTTTCTCTTGAAATTACTGATAGGAAAAAATAAATTATTTCGTTGAAGAAATAAATTTATTCGATAAAAAAAAATATTGTATTTTAGATGTTGATGATTATATACTTCAAGATTTCACTCATTTGAAGGGTGAATTCTGTTAACTTTGATATTATGTGCGGTCGCATCCTCCGCGAAATCCAAAAACGCACCATAGGCGATCGTCTAACGCGTGATATCCGCAAATACCCGCTTCTCGTGAGTCGATTGTGATAGCGGAGGGAATTAAAAATTCCCGGCTACGCTCCGAGAGGCAAAGAAATCATAGCCCCATTCCCGATGGAGTGTGTGGAGGCTTATTAAAACGAACGTGACGTAATTACAGGACTGAATGCTAAAAGTTGAAGCAGCATTAATCGAGATCCAGCCGTTCATTAGTTCATGCTGGTATTTCTATGACTTCTCCCAATTTAATTATGTCTGAGTCGAATTTGCATTCCGACCATAAGACGCGAAACAGCACAACGCACCCGCAAGCTGTGTATGCTTGGCCGAGCCCGGTTAGTCCGTGAGCCAGGGGTATTTTATTTCGTTTCGGAGATTTACCAATAATTCAATTTGTTGTCAGTAGAGTGGAAAACGCGAGGTTGTCAGACTGTTTATTTGAACTGAACTACACAAAAATGTGATACGATTGAGGATGATATTACTAAAAGAAAGTTTGATGGATAAAAAAAATTGACGATAAATGTAGAAAATATTCAACAAAAAAAAAACAATAATTGAGAGAAATTCGAAAAGTACTGCCCAAATTGGATACTCGTCAAGCGATGAGAAAAGTACATGCTACACACTAACGTCCATATATTGAAAAACCAAATCAGTTTAATAATGAAATGAAAAAACTAGATGAACTCTGCAACAACAAAGACGAATTTCTGGAGGTGCATGTATTTATTTTTCTGCTGAAAAATATGACGATGAAGTCTCGTAGTCATCAAAATTATGAAAAGGGAAAGATTCGAAAAATCGAAGTGACACTAGAGAGTCCAAATTTGAAGCAAAGGTATAAAATTGGCAACTTTTTTTATCTAGCATTTTGCGAAATTCCAAAAAAAAGGTTTTTTGAGAATTTTTGAAAAAAATGTCAAATTAGACAGGTTTACAGTAGCACGTGACAAAACAAAAGAGGCTGTTTCTCACTCATTTTTCAAGCAGAAACTAACTGCGGAGACAAATTTACATTATATTTTTTGTAAATAGAAAAACTTCCATATGTGGCAAACTTTATGTGTGACACTGTATTTTAGTTGAGAGTGCTTCTATTTTGAATGTGCGAGCGGTATCGGGATTGCAATATTGATTTTTGAGTTTGAAAACAGTTTGTAGACCATAATGTCGTAACTTTTTTTCCTTGTGCTACTCAATGTACAAATTTCAGGTCAAGCGATATAGTTCAATATAATTTGATGCGAAAACCGTTTAATACTATCAATTATAAATGTTGAAGATCTAGTGAAAAAATCTCCTTTTAATGTTGAAAAGGGGAACATTCTCCATGAAAATTGAAAAATGAAAAATGTGATTTATTTGTAATATCTAACAAAAAAGAACTACTTCCCCGGCACAAGCCACGCTGGACATTGAACTACATCTGATAGATATTGTGAAAAGACTCTAACTGAAAAGGAAAGAAAAAATCTAAAAGTGAAAATTCGCATTTTCATTCAGATAACTGATTTTTTTAATTCTCTCTAGTTTTCATTGATAAAATCATTAAATAAACTAGAGAAGGAGAATGTTATTAAAAAAATATCACTCACAGAAATCGTTTGGTCGACAAAAATCTATTTCGCTTTGCCAAGCTTTTCAGAAGGATTGATATAGGATTGGAATATGATGGAATATGATGGAATATGATGGAATATGATGGAATATGATGGAATATGATGGATATGAGGGAAATATTTCTTCTGCGGTGACACTTTGAAAATTATTTTTTGACATAGACCTGTCATGAGCATTTTGATTTTAGTTCGAAAATATGAATAGGACATTCATAAAATCTTTAATATTTTATCATTGCATTACATGTAGGTTGCGGAATTATCGAACAAAATTTGAACCCCCGTATTCAATGTGTACTAACTGAAGTGATACATGGGGTGAAAAAATGTTCTATTTCTATTTTAACAGCAACTGTAAAGTTTCCAACTTCTCAGGTTAAAGATATATATAAGTATAATAATATAAGTATAACTCGAGCTTCCTAGCTAACACGCACAGAAAAAGCTTTCAGACAGTCTAATGAAAAGCTCGAGGAAAAGTTACCGTCATCTGGAAAATTTCTGAAATCTTTTAAATTTTTTCCTGCGGACTCCTCAGTAAGTGACAAGATTTCCTATTTCTAGAAGGATTACGCATTCCCGATTCGCTCAGATGGTTTACACTTCCGAAATTTCTTGGAGTTTGGATAACTTTGGCTTGGGATTATTTCAGAATTCTGAGTAACCCGCGGTGGAAGTTTGATTTCGCCTGGAATGTCGTATACGGCATAGTTTTTCGGCTTTTCGCATGAAACTTGACGAAAAGGGAGTTCATTATACAGGGTGTTCCTATCTGTCATTTAAATCGAAGAGAGTGATTCTTTGGCTTTATTTTATGACTGAAAGTTCATATGAACCTAGTTCAGCAAATGCTTCTTTATGTACAAGGTGTTGTAACTTCAAGATATTTTGTTTTTCCATTATAATTTTTGCAGTTTTTGGGTGATATTTTTCGTTGGGCCATATTCCCTTTTCGCCCTTAACTTTTTTTCAGTGCGCCGATAGTGAATCTTCCACAACAAAATAGACTTTTTGTTTTATTCAGATTATTTTTGTCTGCCAACAATTTTTTTGTATCTGCGAATTTTATCACGAAAAACAATCAAATGATGTTCTACAACTCGCTAGAGAGAATTTTTCAAATTCTTCGTTGAGCTCTGGCTTTATTTGGATGATTACTTATTTTCATTATTTTCGGCACATTAGCTGTTCTCCCCTTACGAATGGCATCACTCAAAAGTTGAAACTTGTGCGAGCCAAGGATTAACGAGGTCTCAACCTTTTAACGTGCGATTCCTAGCACTTTCTTGGGCCATCAGATAAAAATCTGTAGTCGCTAGGATTCGAACCTAGCCGACCAGCAGTCAATGGTTTTGAACGCGACAATCTCAACCACTGAGCTACCTGGTCCTGTTCCGAATACCCACAGATTATCTATTTCGAGTTCGATTGTATGTGATTTTTGATTCTGTAAGTTATTCTAGAGGGCATAACTAAGGGTCATTCTGTCCTATCCACTTGTTCTCATATACTTCATTTGAATACTTCTGAACCAAAATGGAATTATGTGCTGGGGTGTGATATTGCATATGAAACATTATCCATATTTCAGCAGAACATGAGAGTTTTTGAGTAATGAAGGTATTTTGTTTTGAAAGAAATGCTTCTATAAGTGGCATGCAAGTCGAACAGGCAGAAATAAGGAACCAATTAAATGATCCCAAATCATGCCACCCCATACATTTAATCAGAAATACTTCTGAAAATGCCTTTCTGTATTGCCATCTGGATTTTATTAAACCTGTATGTGGCTGTTCTCATAAGGTTCTGAAGATCATAACAATCACAGCTACGATAAAATTGTTTTGCTGTTACAACATCCATAAAACCTTTATAAAGCTGCCATAAATCTTCGAGGGTCCACTCCTATCAAGGTTCTCAGGGCTATGTCCGCCAAGCGGCTGGACTAGCTTGAAATGGATAGAAGATATCTTTCCAAACTTTCCGGATGCTGCTACTCACTTCTAGAGAGCTCGCGGCCTTCCGACGTAGGTAAGTGGTGCATCGTCTTGTTAACATTGTCTGAATTCTTTATTCTTTTATCGTCTCACCATTTACGAATTCGAAAGTCAGCTCAGAAACAATACAGTATGGTGTTAATGGGGCAGAGGTGGTGAGGAGGATCAGTAGTAGTAGTAGTAATCATGGGGAAGCCGCTGCCGCAGCCAGGCAAGTAGGCCCCAATGGGCTCTTTTTGCCATCCCCTGCTCTCCACATAACTACCTCCTCTAGTCTTCCTTTCCGAACCTTTGTGACCTTCTAGTGAAGGTCAGTATGTCCGTCCACTCTAGTTCGATGAGTTCCTCTTGTTGGAGTTTTTCGACTCCGAAGATTTCGAATCTTAGCCCGTACGCCTCACACTCGCCAAGGAAGTGAGACGAAGTTTCTTCGTCTTCTTCGCACATTTGGCAAGTGGGATTGTCTTTTATACCCATTAGTGACAGGTGTCTACCTAGTTTGTTATGGCCTGTTAGTATTCCTACAAGGAGGCGTAGTGTTTGGCGATCTCTGCCTAAAAGCCACGTCATCCTTGACTTGCTAGGGTTGGCCACAAAGTCTTTTGACTGGCTGCAGCCGGCGGTATTCCTCCAAGATTCGTTTAGTTCTCTTTCCAAGAGGAGGATCATTTGCTATCTTGATTTACCCGATGTTGCCTCGAAAGAGTTCGGTGATTTTTTAAATTCTTTTGTATTTCTGAGTACTAATTGTAATTTTTTGTTTTTGATATGTAAACCCCAAAATCAACAGTGACTGTGTAATAGAAAACTAAAATCTAGATATGGAACCACATCAGTATCAAATCTTTCAGAATGAAAGTGATTGAATCTTCTCAAACTCTTTCCACGAAACGTTAAATTTTTTCATGAGGACACAAAGGACCAGTTGAATGATGGATATTGTGAATGACAATTTTCCGCAATATTCAATTTTCCCAGTATTCTCAACGGTGTCCGTAGATTGCTCCCGGACCAGCATCCCAAAGCGTACAATTTGATTCGTTTGAAACATTTTTTTATGACATACGGCATTGTGAATTCGTAAAAAACCCGCACATCACATTCGCTATGAATATGCTCGTACTTTTTTCCGTCGCACTTTCAGTAACGGCATGGTAAATGACTCGATACCGAACATTTCACAGCCTACCCTTGGGGATCTCCAATCGGCGTTTTTGTACACATTGTTTGTGCTTGGCCCGCTCACATTCTTGGATTTGGGTGACATTAATAATTTTGATGATTTCGTTTCGGGGTAGCCAACATTCGATAAGAGCTCACTTTCGTGGTTGCTTTTGACGTTGACAATCGGATTTTTTCCAATGCTCCAACTTACTAGGGGCCATCATGAGGGCTGTTTTAGATGGATGATATGTTAAAGAATAATTCGAAGAAACGAAATGAATAAATTGGAAGATCCATCAAATTAAAGCAAACACTAATAACAATGATGTTGATGAAAATGATGATGAGTTAGTTTTACAAAAATAATTCATATACATTGTGAATCAGGGTTAAACCGACAAACGTTCGGTATCGGTTGTTGAGGTGAAAATTAGACTTATTTGTTGTTCAAGCATGTGTCCTAACTTTCTTCGTTTTAGAGATACAGGGTGTCGAAGTTTTTAGAAAAAATAATTTTTTTACTCATTACTCAAAAGGCTTATTTTGGTGAACACATATTTAAAAAAAATATTTTACTCCGAAACTTTGACACCCTGAATCTTGAAAACGTTTTGGCACATACTTATATTAAGAGAAATACTTATTTTCACCTTAAAAACCGAAAATGAACGTTTGGCGGTTTAACCCTGGGTCACCCTGTATATCAAAATCTAGTAACTATTGCTCAGGCAGAGAGCATATTCACATATTGAAAACCTGGCTGAATGTTCATCAGAAGTGATCGATTCTACTCCAGTCAGATTCGAGTGGAATCAAAAAGTTCACGAAAGTCTCTTTTTTGATGAAAATGGGAAATTTTTCATCTTGACTTTGAAAATATATGAGCTGTAGATGTTCTGGATTCCGTCAGAAAGGAATTGAAACAGTTTTCATTTCAAGAAAATAAAAACATTTATGGGAGGATTGGAGCTGGTTATGTCTAATGGAAAAATAATTTTTTTTCGATCAAGTGAGTCAGCTGCGCTGACTGTCGAAAATAATTTCCGGTGAAAGCATTTGGAAAGTTATCAGTATTTCAATATATTCCTTTTTAACCCCCCCCCCTCCCTGAACTGATAACTCAATCGTTTCACTTGTCCCATTAGAAATTGATGTCAATAATTATACCGAAGTATTTCATTTCGCGTCAAATTCTGGTCGATGTTTCTTTCGTGATATTATATTTGAGGGAAGGAAGTTTTCTCAAATTCAATCATCTGCGAAATATAGCTGAAACAATTACATCATAGGTATAAAACATCGCTGTATCATTCTCGTGATATTTCCTTCATTGTGTATTTCATGAAGATAGTTCAGGAAGGCATACATTGAGAACAAGTGGCCCAGGACCTGTTCCCTGGGACACACCCTATTTTGTGCCTCTTATTTCTGATATGCAGCTCTCAAATAATTTCGGAGGTAATCTCTGTTATACCATCTTTTTTCTATCAAGTATTCAATGAGTATGGTCTGACTCAGTGAGTCAAATGCTTCAGAGAGTTCCATGAATACATAGACGAAAAGTTATCCTATATTTGGAGGATTGAACATTTTTTTTTGTCCAGGGCAAGAATTATAAGTTGTTTACATTCAACCTGGTCTATCACCAGCTCAGTGACAAAAAAGATCAATGGTAATATAAATATAATTTTGTAGACCTAATCACATTTAGATAAATTTAATGTCTGCCGTACGCAGTACAAACTGTATTGGAAAATTACACAAAAAGTAATTTTGATTGAACGAATCACACCAAATTCGTGAGCATTGGGTGGATTTCTTAATTTTTTCTTCCAAAGATAACAATGAGTTCAATGAAAATCAATTTCCTACACAACTGACTGTTCAGAATTCACAAATCGCCATTGCAGAAATGCCCTCAATCCCATCCAACATTTCAAGGAATACGAAGAAGACCTTCTGTTTATTGAAGAGATCCCACCTGCCAAACAAACTCGCGCGATCCTAGAAAAGAGAATCACGCTCAAATATTTATTCGCAGCAAGAAGAAAGCAAGAAATGCATACAATAAAGCGCCTAGGGTAAGACCATTCGGAGATGCCTAGGAAAACATCAAACTCCAACCCTATATAAGGAAGGTTTTCTGCGTTCAAAATCGATATAACCCCACCGAATTTCCCGACCCCCACCACTGCCATCCCCTCTCTTTTTCTCGGTGTGGTGGTCGCTCACGCCCGAGTTAGACACTGAACTCTGCCCGGTTCGCGTCACGTGTTTTCCCTCCGGAAAATTCGGGGTTTTCGTGCAAGATTGCTTCGCGTTTTCCTCGGCGGATGGTGGAAATTTCAGTAATATTTTATCGGAATTTCTCATTACATCGTTTCAGACTTGGTATAAGTGCAGAATTGAATGTAGTTGAACGTTGCTGAGGTGAACAATTGTTTGTCATTTTGACGTCACAGTGAAATATTACATTTGTGAAAGTTCTACTGAAACAAAAATTTTCTATATCATCAGGGATAATACTACTTTTGATTCAAGGTACTTCTTTTTCATATACTTTTATTAACCATCATTCTTTAATTGTAGTGGAGATTGGAATATGTGGAAAGGCCCCGCACATTAATTTTTATGTGAAATGGCTTTCGAATAATTTTGCTGAAATTCCGATATATTGTAGATCCTAGCTCTTCCATTACTCAGTCCCATATACAGTTCGACCAGGTTTCGAGCTACAGTGTGTCAAAAATTCGATTTCTGCTATTTTGGCTATCAAGCATCGATTTGATTTTTGTGCTCTAGCTCAAAATCGAATTGATTTTTGTGCTCTAGCTCAAAATCGAACTTTCTTAGTAATGAACCCATCACATCTGAGTCGTAGATCATGAAAAATAGTATCTTCCAAAGGGAGTTGCATTACAGCATGGCAAGACAATGTTCATAGAAAGAGATACATATCAATACCATAATCGTTTTAATTTTCAAACTATCGGTTGAAACCGAAAAAAATTAAATAGCTCCAATTTGTTAATTTTTTAGAAAGTATGGATCTTCATCAACTATATAGTAGGTAGTTACTCAATTTGAAATTCAGATTTTGAAAATTCCCTTTTTGTTTTTTATCAACTGAAATCATGTCAGGAGCTCATGTGCTTTGGAGCAAAATCAGTTATATCCAAATTTTTAATTAACTGAAATCATGTAAGGAGTTCGCGTGCTTTGGAGCAAAATCAGTTATATCCAAATTTTTCATTAACTGAAATCATGTAAAGAGCTCGCGTGCTATGAAGCAAAATCAGTTATATCCAAAATTTTTCATTAACTGAAATTATTTATGTAAAGAGCTCGCGTGCTTTGGAGCAAATTCAGTTATAACCAAATTTGCAAACAGTTACAGCCATATACTTGAAAGGCACAAGTCTATTGTTCACAATCACTATGTTATCGTGGTATCGTGGATTAGAATGTAAAAATCGAGAGGATCTAAAATGATTCAAAAAAAAATTTTAAATATTTTTTTTTTATATTGATCTGGGTTTCCAATTTACATGATCAATACTTATTTGATTTTGTTTAATATCCAAATTCAAATCATTCTACGCTAAAATTTTGATTCATTGCCTTAGAATTAAGGCTGACGACGTTTTCTGGTTTCCCAAAAAAAATATTAAAGTGTATGTATCTGGTTTTGCACGCGACCTCCTCATATACGAAATGGAAAGAACTGAAAGTTGGAAATCCTTCACATATTGTGTGCTCTCACATTTCTACTCTCGACTAAACACATATAAAAATTCAATATTTCAAGTCACCCACAGCAATGTTTTCAGCAACTTTGCATTAAGCTCAATATCATCAACATTCTGTGGTATTTTTTTTTAATTTATTTGTATTTATTGTCCCTTCAACCCTTAAAGTCATTAGAGACAACATTTAGTGAGTTAAAAAATATAGAGATAACATACATTAGATTTCATAGAGAAGATTAATTAATATCTCTTAAAAAAATCACTAATTTTTGGATATCAAAGTTTCCATTGAAGAGTTCATGTAGAGTTGACGGCGTTCCATATGTTTGGCGCTTGTGATTGTATGCTTGGCACTTAAGTAAGATATGCTTGTTTGTAAAGTTGCATTGACATGTTCGACAGATTGGTTTATCTCCTCGGTTCAGTATGTAGCTATGTGTGAGACGGGTATGACCCAGTCGGAGTCTGGCGATGATGATGTGCTCTTTTCTTATCGGCAAATGTTTTTTCCAGGGTAGTACGAATTTTATCACTTCAGCAAGCTTTGACTCAGAAATATTCTCTTGGTATTTGCTTGAAGTCTGATTTCACTGTTATCGAAATGGGGTATGCCTATGTGGGATGGCACCCAGATGAACGGCTCGGTCAGTAGTTTGCGAAAGGTTGACTTCATTTTTGATCAGAAGAAGGATTGGGTTGGTGGGATAGATTTCGGATAAAGCGATCATTGAGCCGAGAGAATCGGTTATAATTACGGGTTTCTCAAAATGTTGTTCTCTTGTATATTCCAATGCCTACAGAACGGCGAATAGTTCTCCAGTCAAAACGGATGTTATTTTTGATAATCTGTAAGAGTTATATGTCGACGTGGTGAATACTGCTGCCGTCCCCTCTTCTGTTTTGGAAGCGTCTGTGTCAATAATATGTCAGTGACGGCGGAAAAAAGGAGGTGAATTATTTGAGAAGTAAATTATTTTGTATCGTGCGTACTATTGGATGGATTGTCTGTGCATAATTTGAATTTATAAATGTCGAAAATGTCGAAATCGAAATCTTGAAAAAAATATATATTTATCATCCTGTATTTCGAAAACCAAGCCGTTTAGGACAAATGTTTATATGATTTCTCTGTCTTGAAAACTTTCAAAGAATCTCCTCCCGAAATTTGTCAACGTACTCAATTGACACCCTGTATATTAACATTATATCTATATTAAATTAGATAGAGGTTTAGATTAGCCAATGTTCTTGATTCGTAGACAAAACTCCTGTTATACAGGCTTGGTAAATAACTAATATTCCAGGGATTATCATAAAACCCTAGCCAATTATACCCCAAAAGTCGATCCTAGTTTCGTGTCGAAAATCCCGAACGATAAATAAAATGCTAGAGAAAGCAGAAGCAGAGAAACAAAAATAATTCTGTCTGGAACTAAATTATTTGCCAGTGGTAGAAATCCTCACGAGAGAAAAACGTTAACGAAAAGAAAACCTTGCAGTATCCTTCATTGGTCATCAATAATAAATCGGGGTAATCCTGACCGAGAACTGGATCATCCCCGTAATTAACGACCGTCTTTTTCTGCGCCATCGGGGGTAAATGTCGCCATAAAATATAATCATGACGCTCTAGATCAAGTAGACGTAGGACGAAAATGCAATATTATACAATTTCTCACTTTCTTTCGTCCCAGTGGGAGAAAAACATGATGAATACGTAGCAGTTGTACTGGAATTCATGTTGGGAATACTTTGAAAAAATATTGAATTTTTTGATATTTTACCTTCAACTTGAGTTGCGTGGATACAGAGCAATTAATACACTGGAATTTTTAAAAACGATAATTAAAAAAAAACTGAGGTAATATTATATCAGTGATAACCCGTGAATTTGTTCTAATAATAGAAACTGTTGAAAAGGAAAACATTCTCCATGGAATGAAAAATGTGATTTATTTGTAATATCTAACAGAAAACAACTACTTCCCGGCTAAAGCCACGCTGGACATTGAACTACATCTGATAGATATTGTGAAATGAATCTAACTGAAAAATTCACAGTCATCATTAATGTTTCCGTCCAAACTATGCTGGTGCTTCTAATCAGTAGTTGTTGAAAGTCATTTTTGGAAGAGCACATTTTTAACTGGATTCCTTAAAATTTTCGAGAATGCGCGTACACTATATTATTATTTTTACTCTGAAACTTGAAACGAGCCACCGATCTTAATTCGTTGACGATTGAAGGTTTACTGATTGAATAATATCATCCAGAATTTTCTGATGAGGTTATTTATTCTAAAAAATCGTCGAAAAGGAAATGTGGATATTCTGGCGAAAGCGCAGATGTTATTGTTATTCTTGAGCTGAACAAAAAACCAAAAAATTGTAAAATGAAACTTCCCACTAGGCAATGAATGAAAATGAAATTTCATTGTCGCGCAAAGAATCTGATTTATTTTTATATTAATATAATATCGAAGGAATGGTTGCTCTCAAAAGAAGTTTACGAGCAGACAATTCTCCAGAGTTTAAAGAACGGTGTGAAACGATACTCCCGTTTTACTGTCAAACCCATAAAATTTTATAACTTTTCAATTTGAGTACTATTTCCTGATATTCATGAATACATGTGCATTCCTTCGCACGTCTAACGGAGATTCGAACTCACGCTCTTATAAATAAATAAACAAATAAGGTTTTTATTATGAATTCCACATTCTAATTTGTATCCTTGACTGGGCAGAGACGCTTGAGAAGGAATGGGCGTATATGGCCGTGTCATCTGCATACACAGGGCCATGCTCATATCCGGTCTCTCACACTGAGGAAGCTCATACGTATGGATGGAGTAAATATGCGGGGATAAACATGTACCCTGTGGGACACCCGCTTCGATTGGAAACTCCGCGGAGCGAGTGTTGTTTACTTGCATCATGAAAGTCCTCCTAACAAGGTAAGAATCTACCAACCTCATATGAGGGCATGCCTACCAACAGCATTTCAGCGATAAGTCCCTCAACCCATACGGAAGCTAGATAATGATAATTCCGGTGTAATAATCCCCTGTAGAATTTCACAAATAGTTCATTCCATTAATATTTTGTGCATCGATTGTATCGAAAACTTTTTCAAGTAACTCGAACATAATGTACCTCCATGAATTTCCATCTGGAATGCAGCTTTCCTTTTTGAAAGTAGCAATTATTCAAATTGACGTAGGCATCGACAAGTAAATAATGGAAACGCATTTCCTTCAGAACAAAAACTCAATTTATTACTGCAGTAAAAAGAGAAGAAAAGTCTTCAGAATTTGGCGATAACTTTAATGGAAGTTGGGCTGCACTAAAAACTTTTCTCTTCAAATTTACGACAGATGGACTTATACTGTTCATTAAGAAAGGCACATTACTGTGGTGGCGACTTATGGCGAAATATTGTGAAGCTCTTTCGTTTCAGACCACTGAAATGACTCTTGTTTCTCAAACTGAATGTATCAGGTGCGATACTTATCAAAAAGAAAGATTGAATTTCTGAAGGATGAAGTTGAATGAAACATATTATTTTGTCCTTTTGCCACCCCATCATCAACTTCTCAGAGAAATTTCTCTGTTCTGTTTCTGGGTATAACTATCTTTTTCCCCACATTCCTTGGACTCCAACACACGTTGCAGGACCCCTTTGTGCAGGTTAACTAGTATGATTCAACAGCTGGCCAATAATTTGTGACATTCTGCAATGACGATCTTCGATTACTCTCCTTCCAGCCGATAACCCTACCCAGGTCAGGATCTTTGTCTTGTTCTTTCTGGATCTTCTTGTCATTTCAGTTATCGTCAACTGCTGTAGCCCTGCAAATTGTTGCTATTTTTCTCTTCCGCTCGTCGACAGTGTGAGCAGTCATCTGGGTATGGTCTCGACGGCAAGACAACTGCATTCTCATAGCTACTTTCCGCTTGAGATTCGATCTCGACTCTCGATACAGCGTGCTTTATGGCTCTCGGGGTTTTTACACTGTAGAAGCCATCGGTCCTCCACAGGAATCTTTTCCCATACACGCATTCGTAGAAGTGCTCCACTAACTTGACGATTGCGCTGCGATTTACTGAGGGTCTTGTTGGAGTATATCATGTCCTTCTTGGATCTGACACAGGACTGCTCCAAATCCGGAGTTGCTGGCGTCCGTGTCCAAAATAATTTTTTTATTTGGAGCCATTTGAAGGCTGCGTGATCGGTCCTCCACAGGAATCCTTTCCCATACACGCATTCGTAGAAGTGCTCCACTAACTTGATGATTGCGCTGCGATTTACTGAGGGTCTTGTTGGAGTATATCATGTCCTTCTTGGATCTGGCAGAAATGTCATTATTTGTCAGTGATGAAGGACCTTCTACAGTTGGACTGAATACTACTTCGTTTGTAACTTCAAAAGAGATTAGTATTAGCAATTGCACAAACGGCCAAATACATTTGTGAACTTTTGTAAATGATTCCTCTCGAGTAGGTGTTTTGATTATAATATCTGATTAAATAAAGTGTTTCTATTAGAGAGATCTATATTACAAAAATGATTTTACGAAAACGTCAGTTTTTAGTTCATATGTCAATGAATCAAAAAAGTAATTCCTAATGAAAGTTGTACAAAAAAATATTTTCAACTTTTTTCCAATAATCATGTCACTGCGGTTTCGACAGCTTATTTTACAGCAATTCGTCCACCCTTTCAATTGACTCACTGCCTCCACTATAAGAGATTCAACTTTTCCAATTAGGAATTTATGGAGTATGAAATTATAATGAATCTGAAGTTCGGTTTTCATCCGACACCTTTTGAGGTGTGCTCGAGTGTGAAATCAAAGCCATTTCAAACAGACTTCATTGATATGAATGTCATCATACGAATATCACTGCCAATTCAAGTTTTTGTGAGGGTTTTTGATTTTGATTGGTTTTTAAAAGAAAGCATCACACTTTTCATACTGGGAATCTTGCCGATTGTATTTCACGACGTAGGAATAGACATCGGGGTGTATTATTATTTTTTAACAGTGACAACTGAAATATTTGAAACAAAAATAGGAAAAGTAAATTACTCGTGCGAAAAGTGGAATAGAGTGCAAAAAGTAATCGACTGGAAAAGAGAATTATCAATATTCATATGGTTCGGAAAAACGGGAAAGTGAATAATTTCTAAAGGAATGATTGTTATTTCATTGTGCTGGTACTGTGTGGGCATTGAAGCTGAACCAAAAACAAACCGTTTATTCCGTGAAAAGTTCTTGAACTCACTTAAAACATTTATTCATTATTTAGTCCATTACTGAAGCCAACGGCTACGGAAATTCTTCCGGAATGCCAGAAAAAGCCGCATACAATTAAAAGAGTAAATAATACGACGGATATTTGATATTCGAATAGAAAAGTTTACTTCAACTTTTGTTGCGAACTTTCGACAAGTTGAATGGGTCCAAAAAATTTATTCAGATTGAATTGCTGGGAATTCCAGCCAGTTCAGACTTCAGACTTGATAAAGTGAAAGCGTTAAAATGAAGTTAACCGGATTTTTAAGCCGTTTTGAGTGACATAATGTAGGGATTTGCGTAGGAGTTAGAAGGAAACTTTAATGCAATGAGTAATTAGGTTTGGTGGTAGTTCAACAGTCACACAAAAGATTTTGATTAATGAAAACCCATCATACATGCAAGAATAACAGAAAGAAATTTATTATTTAACAATGAGCTTATCGAGTTAGAAACTAGATGTCCTGCCATTCCAAGATGCTCACTGCTATTTTCCTATACAATATAGCAATATATTTGGGTCAAAAATCCATCAGAAAACAGCTACTTTCCTGGCTCATACCACGACGAACGTTGAATTACATCCAATGTATTTCCGTGCAGAGTTCCTACAAGGCTATCTCCGCAATTGCTAGTTGCATGGAAAATGTTAATTGAAAAAGATCAAATCAAAAATTTTCTATCATTTGTGTTTCGATCAAATTTTCGCCACCCAGTCTAAAGCAACTGACATGCGTTTCTGATGTCAACAACTAGAATGCCAACACACTTGCATTTTTCCCACTAATAATCCTGATCCATAGAGTAAAGCCGTTTGTGCTCCACTTGGGAACTCCGTCCACAACCTCATCTCCACTCTTGGCTCCTTTTCCACACCATGAGGCAGCTCACGACTGCTTCGTCTCATATGGCACTACAACTACGGTTAAGTTTAATTACATTACTAAGCTGAAACTTCACCATTTCATTGGATTGAGACTGAGATGGTCCTCGTATTTTATTCTCCGCATATCAACGGAAGAGAGTGTGTTTCTCTCCTGGAGATCCAACACCTTGCACAAAATATGGGAAAAAATTCTACTACTAACTAATTTTATCCACCAATCAAGGAAGATGGAAGACTAGCAATTAATGTATAGGTTTCATGTTTTCTGCAAATTCTAGATTGAATTCAATAGGAAAAAGAACAGAACATCATTTCCATTGACAGTCATATGCCTGAGATGATTTTCCGCCAACGAACCGTCAGACGCTTATTATTTCGGTGGGTCTTGACACCAATACAACAGTCAGGAATTATCAATGATCGACAATATGGTTTCGGGCATCAGATATCAACTGGTGACCTGCTTGCTCATGTCTCACATACTTGATAGCAATCTGTCAAAAAATATGGTGAAACTCTAGCCATTGCATAAAATATCTCCAAGGCGTTTGATTGCGTTAGGAACCAGCTATTTCTTTCAAACTTCCATCTATAACTAGCTTCCCCAGTTGCGTTCCTTGCTATCTAGCTTTCTCTTCAACCGATCTCTCTATATAGTGGTCGATGAAGTATCATTCAACAATCATAAATGCTGATATTTTGAATGGCTCTATTCTAGCGATTACACGATTTGTTGGGAGCTACCTCATGTTCAGTACACAGCTTTGCGGATGATGACACCCTTCATACTGCTTTCAGTTCCAATATCAGCCGACGAAAGCAGAAAAAAAACTATAATGCTATAACGCGGATCAACAAGTTAGTGGAATTCAATGCGAATGAAATTCAGGTATGTCTTTTCTCTAGAGAGTCCGATTTCACTGTGACCAGCGTAACTACCTCTGGAGTGGCACCCTTTCATGGGAATCCCATGTGAGGTCCAATGCCAGAAAGGCTTCTCAAAAACGTGGTTTTCTGTTTCGTGTCAAGAAATGTTTCATTTCCCGTCAACTGATTATGATTTATATGGCAAAATTCGGACCCGTCCTGGAATTCTTTTCTCACATATAGAGTACAGCACCCAAACAGATATTGAAACTTTTTGATTCTGTCCCAAGTGAGGGGGAAACCGCTTGGGAATTTTGGTATACATGTTTTGGGTACTCGTGGCATTATTCGGGTATCAGTTGGGAATTGGAGGCATTACTTGAAAATTGTTGGGTATTACAGGTATCACTGTTGTATTACTCTAGTATTAGAGGAATTAGTTAGGAATTAGGATGTATTATTCGAGCATTTCATGGGTATTACAGAAATTAAATTAGTTGAAAGGCAAAAAAATAAAAAAAAAGGGTTTTCAAGACATGGGGAATTGGAAATTACAGAATTACAAGAATTATCCGAAAAATTAGAGAGCAGTAGCATTGTGCAACAAAAAAAATGGCTTCAGAATTGTACTTTACAACAAACCTAACATCAAGACACGATTTTATATTTTCATTACCCTTCTGACGGGCATTACTGGCATTACTTCGGGGAATAACTCGGGAGTTACTAAGGTATTACTCGGGATATACTTGGGTATTAGAGGCATCACTTACGATTTTTGGGAATGAAAATTTCACAGTGGTTTCTCCCTCGGTCCCAAAGAAAGGCATTCGTCTTGTTGGTGATACTCCGCTCACCATCTTTCTCACTTTTCTGGAACACCGCAGAAAAATTGGCAATCTGTCTCTACTTTATAGATATTCTTATGGAGTCTCATCGAGACTGACACATCGACTTCAGTCCTCACATACATAATCCGTTACTTTGGAGTCATTCTAAACATCTTTCTCCAGGGCTCGATCTTTCAACGAACGGCAAAGCTTTGAAACTCGTTGCCTCGGGAGGTGTTCCCTGAGGCATACAGCCTTCAGAAATTTAAGAAGAACACCAATTCCCACCAATTTTTCTTCAGCTCTAACGATGTTCTCTGAACATTACAAGATCATTCTTGACTATCCGCTAACCTAAATCAAACAGTTTTCCCATCTTTTTTGGAATGATTGATGGGTTATCAGGAAAAACTTGTTTTCACGGTCCGTATTTCATATATGAATCAATTTACCATAATTTATTCAACACCTCCACGCTTCGATTTAATCCGCATCATCATTTAATCAATCACTGCGAGCGAAACAACATTTTTACTGATAAGCGGAATTCAATTCCAAAATGAATTTTGAACATGTTTCCAAGTCAATTACCGAAAGCGTTGGGTTGATGAATAGACTCATTCAAACATTGTTTCGAAAGTTAATTAACTACCTATATAGGTAGAATAATGGATCCATAAAACGAATCGACTTTTCAGTAATTGGATTAATATCTTGATATACAAGGAAAGACTCCAAATATTGAACTTTGCTACTCGAATTTCCGGAGAAATGAAGCCTGGAATTGCACCCTTAGATTGGGGTAATATTGGTACAATATTATGTAAATTTTGGCAAAATATTTCCAAAAATAATATCGGCGAAAGAAATGAGAACATTTGATACATCAACCATCAAGCAGGAACCGAAGGGATCCTCCTAAAAGATACCACTTCACTAGAAAGGATCGCTGTCTACACTGACGGCTCCAAAACGGATGAAGGTGCAGGAGCCGGCATTTACGGAACCAAGCCGAAGATGAAAATCTCACTGAGCTTGGGCAAACATGCGACGATATTTCAAGCGGAAATCGTTGCAATACACCGTTGTGCACAAGAGCTAATAAGGCACGATTTTTCACGAAAAAACATTGCCATATACTCAGAGAGCCAAGCTGCGATAAAAGCAGTCAACTCAATGCAAGTTACCTCAAAACTTGTTTGGGACTGCATAGAAGCCCTAAAAGAGCTGGGCAGTCAGAACAGACTGACACTAGCCTGGGTACCAGCACACACAGGTTATAGAGGCAAAGAAGAGGCCGATATACTAGCCCGAGAAGGAGCAAGTAAGGCCCTGAATGGCTCAGAACCGTATTGCGGTATAGCAAAAGCTGTACTAAAAACAAACACCAAATCATGGATTCAACAGAAGTCTCAAGAATGGTGGAACAATGCACCAGGAATGAGACAGGCCAAAGAGTTTATCAAACAACCGCAGCCAACATTCACAGACTATCTACTAAGCCAGAAGAGGAACACTACTAGAATAGTAGTAGGACTTCTCACAGGGCACTGTAGGCTCAACAAACATATGAGTACAATAGGCCTGGCAGAAGAAATGCTATGCAGGTTCTGTCAGGAAGAAGAGGAAACATCAGAACACATACTATGCCACTGCGAGGGTTTGTCAAGGCAAAGGTTTCTAACGCTGGGAGAAGAAAAACCAAGAGCTCCCAGATTCATGGGAGTTCTAAAAACTAGCCTGTGGAGTCTCGTAAAGAAGACAGGGCTAGACAAAGAACTCTAAATGATCTCGAGGACAAACACAATAGATCTGAAAAGGTCGCGGTGTAGAGGCTTGTAGCACGAAAGTCCTTAATATATAATCTATCTATAATCTACTAGAAAGGATTGATTACCTTATGCAGAAGTTAGTTCATGACAGGGTCTTTCAGGAACGACATATTAACCAACAATAATGATATTGCTCCATTATTTTTGGAACTGGAACTTTTGTTCGAACAACTTCAATTCTATTGAATGATGTCGTTTTTTTCTCCGTGTGATTTTATGCAGTCTGTGGGCCTACATAGTTTTTCGTCAGGACAAGACAGTTACGAATTTTTATACTTGCTGAATACACTTCGTGATCAATAGAATAATTCAGTCAATATTTTTGAATGACCTGATGATGAAATATCAAAATCTATCATTTATTCGATAAAAAAATCTTTTGAAGGAAAGATCCTCACAGTTTTACGTTGTAGCGAATGCAGAATGAATAGCAGAAACTTCAGCAACTGAATCTCGCGTTTCCCAATCTTTCAAGAGGCAAATAGAGAATGTTTATCAGTCACTGTCTATTTTTCGCGAAAGCAAAACTCGAAGCACGAGCAATTGGTATTTTTTTTTAAATTCCACTTCTGTACACCTCTGTAATGAACTATCACAAATTCACTTTGAAAATATTTATTTCAACACCTAAAACAGAATACAGTAATTTATGTGACAACAATCTCTGGAATATAATATAATTTATATCAACTCGGCTCTTCCAATCCTTCACTTCCAGTGCGGTTGTTCGCTATTTATAGCTGCATACATTTCTTCTCAACGTTTCGAGGGATTTCTACAGTTTTCCATTTGCTACTAGCCTATAGGAGTCGTAATTTCACTGCTCCTCATTCTAGTAGATAGTGCTAGCGATCACTGGCACCGGTGATATTACTGCTATTCTTCACTAGATGGCTCCAGCCGTCATTCAAACAAGTTGGTCTGAAGTCTGAATATACATGACATCAGCAATAAGCAATCTTTCTCGACTTTTTGTTCCTGTTGGAGCCTTTGGAGACACACATCCTATTTTACCCCAGAGCAGATTTTCACAATTTGTCGGACCTCTTAAAAGTTCTCAACCAATGGATTCCAACTCTTCAGATGATGTGGCGTCCAGGTTTTTTCGGGTTTTCATGCAGCTGTGAAAGCGAATGCGCCACCAAACTTATTTGAGCCGCTTCGGAGTGCCAATTAATTACTTTGTTATTGTTGTTTTCAACATTTCAATTTGAATTTGAGTGATTCAAAATTTGAGAATGTTTATTGAAGCAAATATATTTAAATATATTATCAACACAAACATATGTCGACGGGTATGTGTATATTAAGGTTATTTCTTTTTGAAAAATATGAAATACATTCTCAAACGCACTATTGAATATATTGTGAATATATTGTGGTGGAATGTAATAAACTTACAAATTACTTGAAGAAGAGACCATTGAGTAATTTGCATCAAATATTAATTTAACGTAATAATATAGCATTGATTGAAAAATTTTATCGTCTAAATGTACATAAAGGCTGAACGAATGTATTATTACTACATGGCTCGCATAATCTAATCGCCTCAATTTTGTGTCTTGGCCCTATGATGAAGACATTTCGAAATGTCTCGATTTCAGTATTTATGATAGAAATTATCTTAATTTTTCTTTTCCTGCCATTTTGTTCAGTTCACTTTCGTCCTAAGATCTTCACTCTCACATCTGATTGCTTTTTTAGTGTGATTTATTGCTAAACAGTTGAACCCTGCTGAATTTCAACACCCCTTTCCCAATTCCTGTAGGATTTTCTTATTTTCGCCGCTCATTGGCGACGCAGATTCAATTAACAGCCTGGGAAGTGGCAGGCGTGGCGGTAAACAAACTTGAGTTCGATCTTATCTTGGGTGATTTGTTTGGTTGCCCTCATTTGATTTTCGTCATCGTTGGGGTGAATAGAGTGTTGCTTGAACCGTGGATTATCAATGGTGTAATTTGCTTATCATTAGTTTGATAAGGAATAGGTATTTGCACATGAGCTCTCTTATCCAATTTCTGTTCTAAAGTGGGTTGCAACCCAAGTAATAATTTAAAGTCATTTGGTTTTGTCCTAGTTTTATGAAAAAGCAGGTAGTAGTTGATAAGTTCGTGAAATCTTACCTTACTCTTGTTATAGTGGGGGTTCCACAAGATTTGATTCTGGCCCGACTCTTTTCAATGTTAACGAGTGATGTAGGATGGATATTAAGTATGGTCCAGCAAAGAATAACACGAAATGAGCTTACGCATGCCGTACAGCAGAAAATACCCCAGCTATAGAAGACATTTCTACTGTGGTTTAGTGAAGACAACACAACATCAAAAACGAGTTCACCAAAGTACAAATTGAAAAGATGGAATACTTCACTTTCATGAAAATATTCATTGTTATCGTTCACTGCTGGCAGTTCAAGTTTTTCGATTACTTTTATAACGCCGGCACCGCGCCGTATCAATAACATGGTTTTTACTCATTTTTTCTGTCCTAATTGGTTAACAGGGGTTGAAAGAACATCGTAATCTGACCAAAGATCAAGGTTGATGAAACATTACCAAACAAGATAATATTTTCATTGCAAATGCCACTTCCTTTATTTTTATCATCGGTAATTGGCCGTATAAAAACTCTACTGGCTGGTGATTTCGGTCGCCCCTTCATTAACGAGCAGCAATTAGAATCTCTGAACTGATTATTTCGTTTTTAACTCTTGATGTTTTATTTTTTCTGCTCATCAACGAGTTTTGCCAAATGGCTGGCAATGGATGGGAGTTTTTTCTTTATTCATCTGGTAGTATTCATTTCATGATAGAAGCATCAATCAAAGATGTTATGTGTGTTATGATGATGGATAATGTTTGATAGCATATTATTCAACAAGCATGTATTCATGAAGTTTTCGACGTGAGTTATACAATTCAAAGAGACGATGTGTTTCTCCTAGCAGAAGAAAATATAATTGTGTAAAATCATGTTTTACGTTTTCATGTTGGAATACTGTATATAGAGAATAACTTTTTTCACTGATAGTTTCACTTACTTGATAGTTACTTCGTTACTTGAAACTGGTGTTGAAGCCAAAACCGGTCGTGGCAAATAAAAGTATCAATTGAATTAGGACGAAAGTAAATCTCTTTTTCAAATATTTTCAAACGGAGAAATAATTCGTAAATAGATGGTGATCTGAGATTCGAACCCACATCAAGTCGCCGTATTTATACGTAGGCATTTTTTGTTTACATGTTTGATATCAGCGAAGTTGCAAAGTGGTCGTAGTGTTAGGAGCGTTTTCTCTCACTCAGGCAGCTCTGGTTTTTGAGTTGATATTTGTTTCATTAACAAGTTACCACCAGCATATATACCTTTGATGAATATAGTTTTCACTGCGCCAACACATTTCAGTGACGTATAATGGAAATAATTAATAAGTAATCAATTATTTGTCAACTAGCTCATGTTGCAATAATAATGAAATAATATGAAATCGCTCCGAGTATATACATAATTCAACACACATTTTCAATGTAAACCGTTGGAATATCTAGTAATAATTAATAGTCTTGGTTAATTGTCGAAAACCAAGAACAGTATCATATGTAACAACTGTTTCAGGAATAATTATTTGTGGCTGTAAGGTTTCTGCTTAGTATATGTGCACAATCGTATAGAAGTTTTCGATAGCGGTAGCAAAGTCAAATACCTACGACTGCAACAATGCCTTGTGGTCATAAGTAGGTGCACTCGATAGCGGTAGCAAAGTCAAATACCTACGACTGCAACAATGCCTTGTGGTCATAAGTAGGTGCACTCGATAGCGGTAGCAAAGTCAAATACCTACGACTGCAACAATGCCTTGTAGTCATAAGTAGGTGCACTCGATAGCGGTAGCAAAGTCAAATACCTACGACTGCAACAATGCCTTGTAGTCATAAGTAGGTGCACTCGATAGCGGTAGCAAAGTCAAATACCTACGACTGCAACAATGCCTTGTAGTCATAAGTAGGTGCACTCGATAGCGGTAGCAAAGTTAAATACCTACGACTGCAACAATGCCTTGTGGTCATAAGTAGGTGCACTCGATAGCGGTAGCAAAGTCAAATACCTACGACTGCAACAATAGCTGCCCATAGACGAAGCGATCTAGTCGGCCGACGGTGTCGACCGACCAGATCTGATATACCAGGACCGCCGACTTGGTCTGTGAGCGATCTGATTTGTCGTGTCTACACACGACCATACTTAGTCCGCGAGTTGTCAAAGGATCGGTTCCTGCACCTACGCTGCCCTCAAATTAGTTGGTAGATATTTGAAAGTTCGACATACTGGGTAGTGCGACTCCGTATTTTAAGCTGGTCTAAAATACCTCGTCAGTCGGTGTAATATATGTTTACAAAATGGACAAAAAAATTGCTCTCATGGGTTTATGTATTTTAAAAATCTGTCAAAAGGACAATAGAAGAAAGAAAAGAACGAAATGGGTCAGGAAATGGCTTTCAGAACGAGGAAAATATGGTCATATGTCTTTAGTACAGGAATTCAGACAAACCGAACAAGATGATTAAAAGAATTACTTAAGAATGAGAGGTCCAATTTTTGCTTTTTAAAAATTGTATCAAATCTTCATATGCTTCTCTTTTTAAATTCTTATTTATATAATCTGGGTCTTTAATTTTCCACAAACATGGCCGTTCCCTATTTAATTCTATAAACTCTGTTACAATGTCTTTTGTCCACTCCATTGCACCCCAAAATTCAAACCAACATCAAACAGACGCGCTCAACGACTGGCACCTTTCGTTAGTTGCAAGTACAAAATTTGACTTGTAGCGACCTGATCCTTCACCGATGACATATGTCACCGACCAGATCCGTCGTTCAGCACTAACGTGCGTTCCCAATGTGCCAAATTAGACAGACACTGTCTGTCACATACCACGTCGCGCAAAATATCGCTTCGTGTGTGGGAGCCTAATCAACAATGCCTTGTGGTCATAAGTAGGTGCACTCGATAGCGGTAGCAAAGTCAAATACCTACGACTGCAACAGTGCCTTGTGGTCATAAGTATGTGCACTCGATAGCGGTAGCAAAGTCAAATACCTACGACTGCAACAGTGCCTTGTGGTCATAAGTATGTGCACTCGATAGCGGTAGCAAAGTCAAATACCTACGACTGCAACAGTGCCTTGTGGTCATAAGTATGTGCACTCGATAGCGGTAGCAAAGTCAAATACCTACGACTGCAACAGTGCCTTGTGGTCATAAGTATGTGCACTCGATAGCGGTAGCAAAGTCAAATACCTACGACTGCAACAGTGCCTTGTGGTCATAAGTATGTGCACTCGATAGCGGTAGCAAAGTCAAATACCTACGACTGCAACAGTGCCTCGTGGTCATAAGTATGTGCACTCGATAGCGGTAGCAAAGTCAAATACCTACAACTGCAACAATGCCTTGTAGTCATAAGTAGGTGCACTCGATAGCGGTAGCAAAGTCAAATACCTACGACTGCAACAATGCCTTGTAGCTCCAGTCGCTCGCTTGTCATACCTACAAAGAGAGATTTGAAATTCCGCAAAAGCTTAGTTTTGACATCAGGAACTTCGTACTTCTGTGATGTATATATACTTTCTGCATCAAAGCAAATATTTCAGGAAATGGGTTTATCGAAAATGCCATTATCGGAATGTTCTATATATAACGGAATTCTGTTCTTGTCATCGAATTATATATTAAATTTTCCTTTTTGATGTTGGAACAAAACGTAGATATACAAACGGAATATGAAATTTTCGGACATTCAGGGTATAGCCAGAGGCGTCCACAAAGATGTAGGGTTTCAAACGAATTGAATAAGAGGCAGTTTTGAACAACGACATTGAAGCAAAAAAACGAAGCTAACAGAAATAAAGGTTTATAGTGTCGGAATCAACTTGCGGTTATCAGTTATTGTTTTCATGTGAGCTTGAATTAGAGTAATGCCAGTAAAAGCAAAGTGAGCAATTTAGTTGTTCTCGTTAAATAATTTTCTGGTCTCGTATTGAAGGGGAGTTTGGAAAAAGTGAATTCTGTTTCAGAAACGTTAATAAAAGTTATTGAAGTGAATCATTCTTTTATTGTCATGTATGAAGGAGTTTTTTTATTTACTGTATGGATGAATTGAGATCAGACTTTCAAAATGAATTCAGTTGATTCCATCCTACAAATGGGCCTCAGAAGGTCTCTTTTGAACCATCAATATGCTGTTGACATCCCATAACGTACTATGCTCTGAAAATGAACGTAATATACTGTTACTGTTGCTTATTATTGTTTTCCGTTAACCTGCTGTCGCCCCCTACCAATGGCAGCCTTCAAAAGTCAAAACTTGTGCGAGCCAAGGATCAACGAGGTCTCACTTTTTAACGTGCGATTCCTAGCAGGATCCGAAAAGAATAGATCTCGAAGGGAGGTCGTCCGGCGGTATAAAACTAGTTAAAAAGGATAAATCAGTATGAATTTCCAGGCCCTTTTCAATGATTGGGTCAAAGATAATGATTCAGACGGAATCAAAAATAGATTCCTGATTCTCAATTTGCGATATGGGATAATATATCTCACATTTTCTACCACAAATCAATACCAACGTGAATATAACCACCGTAACTCTATTGCAAGGGCTTCGTTAAATAATGATAAAGCCGGTATGAAAAAAATAGGAACCGTAACATATGTTCGGAAAATAAAGCGGATCTCGGGCAGCCCAGTTGGGCTTTTACCTCTGCCGTTTGCGGCATCGCACAAATCTTGATCCCGGCGAAGGCCACATTTTTTTCCTTTCCTAGTGGGATTTACAGTCATTACGCCTTTTAGCGGCTTTATGAGGATATTTCTCTTACTCTTTCCCTGTTTACGTCACTAAGAGAGGTTAGGAGTGAGAGATTTCATCCATTTGAGGCTGGCTAGTACCGGACGGGCTTCGGTAATAGAATTACATTCAAAGTTATATGGGAAAACTCCATTTCTTTGGGCATTTTATGTGGGAACTGGTCTGAGGTAGAGTTAATTATTTACAGGAATATCGGATTTGAAATCAAGTGTAGATAATTGATGCATCTATTGTATCTGCAGTGTATCGAGCCATTTCATTTAATCCAGTAACGACAGACAAACTCGAGCAAAAAGTGAAGAATGAATTGTAGCACTCTGAATGTTCGCAGAATTCGTCTATCTCTAACCATTCTCGTGTTGGTTAGCTCTGAATCAGTTTCCAAATGATTTTTTTTTGGCGCCAAAAATATGTTTGATGAGTTTTCGAGATTTTCGTTCAAAGATTCGAAATCAGCACGTCGAAATACGTTTGAGGACAAAAACTTGAAATTCGAAAAATGAAAAATAAAAAAGTTCAAAAAATTATCTAATATCATGATATACTCGATTTTTTTGTCCGTTGATTTTCTCCGTTAAAATTCTCACTATATACTGACTCGGACATTCTAAATCGATTGGCGTTCGCAGAATTTGTCTATCTCTAACCGTTCTCGAGTTGGTCAGCCCTGAATCAGTTTCCAAATGGTTTTTTTTGGCGCCAAAAATATTTCTGATGAGTTATCGACATTTTTGTTCAAAGATTTGAAATCAGCACTTCGAAATACGTTTGAGGACAAAAACTTGAAATTCTAAAAATGAAAAATAAAAAAGTTCAAAAAATTATCTATTATCATGATATACTCGACTTTTTTGTCCGTCGAGTTTTTCCGTTCAAATTCTCACTATATACTGAATCGGATATTCTAAATCGATTGACGTTTGCAAAATTTGTCTATCTCTAACCGTTCTCGAGTTGGTCAGTCTGAATCAGTTTCCAAATGGTTTTTTTGGCGCCAAAAATATTTCTGATGAGTTATCGACAGTTTTGTTCAAAGATTTGAAATCAACACGTCAAAATACGTTTAAGGACAAAAACTTGAAATTCGAAAAATGAAAAATAAAAAAGTTCAAAAAATTATCTATTATCATGATATACTCGACTTTTTTGTCCGTCGAGTTTTTCCGTTCGAATTCTCACTATATACTGAATCGGACATTCTAAATCGATTGGCGTTTGCAAAATTTGTCTATCTCTAACCGTTCTCGAGTTGGTCAGCTCTGAATCAGTTTCCAAATGGTTTTTTTTGGCGCCAAAAATATTTCTGATGAGTTATCGACATTTTTGTTCAAATATTTGAAATCAGCACGTCGAAATACGTTTGAGGACAAAAACTTGAAATTCTAAAAATGAAAAATAAAAAAGTTCAAAAAATTATCTAATATCATGATATACTCGACTTTTTTGTCCGTCGATTTTTTTCGTTCAAATTCTCACTATATACTGAATCGGATATTCTAAATCGATTGGCGTTTGCAAAATTTGTCTATCTCTAACCGTTCTCGAGTTGGTCAGCTCTGAATCAGTTTCCAAATGGTTTTTTTTGGCGCCAAAAATATTTCTGATGAGTTATCAACATTTTCGCTCAAAGATTTGAAATCAACACGTCGAAATACGTTTGAAGACAAAAACTTGAAATTCTTAAAATGAAAAATAAAAAAGTTCAAAAAATTATCTAATATCATGATATACTCGACTTTTTTGTCCGTCGATTTTTTTTTGTTCAAATTCTCACTATATACTGACTCGGACATTTTAAATCGATTGGAGTTCGCAGAATTTGTCTATCTCTAACCGTTCTCGAGTTGGTCAGCTCTGAATCAGTTTCCAAATGGTTTTTTTGCGCCAAAAATATTTCTGATGAGTTATCGACATTTTCGCTCAAAGATTCGAAATCAGCACGTCAAAATACGTTTGAAGACAAAAACTTGAGATTCTAAAAATGAAAAATAAAAAAGTTCAAAAAATTATCTAATTTCATGATATACTCGACTTTTTTGTCCGTCAATTTTTTTCGTTCAAATTCTCAGTATATACTGACTCGGACATTCTGAATCGATTGGCATTCGCAGAATTTGTCTATCTCTAACCGTTCTTGAGTTGGTCAGCTCTGAATCAGTTTCCAAATAGTTTTTTTGCGCCAAAAATATTTCTGATGAGTTATCGACATTTTCGCTCAAAGATTCGAAATCAGCACGTCGAAATACGTTTGAAGACAAAAACTTGAGATTCTAAAAATGAAAAATAAAAAAGTTCAAAAAATTATCTAATTTCATGATATACTCGACTTTTTTGTCCGTCGATTTATTTCGTTCAAATTCTCACTATATACTGACTCGGACATTTTAAATCGATTGGAGTTCGCAGAATTTGTCTATCTCTAACCGTTCTCGAGTTGGTCAGCCCTGAATCAGTTTCCAAATGGTTTTTTTTGGCGCCAAAAATATTTCTGATGAGTTATCGACATTTTTGTTCAAAGATTTGAAATCAGCACTTCGAAATACGTTTGAGGACAAAAACTTGAAATTCTAAAAATGAAAAATAAAAAAGTTCAAAAAATTATCTATTATCATGATATACTCGACTTTTTTGTCCGTCGAGTTTTTCCGTTCAAATTCTCACTATTTACTGAATCGGATATTCTAAATCGATTGGCGTTTGCAAAATTTGTCTATCTCTAACCGTTCTCGAGTTGGTCAGCTCTGAATCAGTTTCCAAATGGTTTTTTTGGCGCCAAAAATATTTCTGATGAGTTATCGACAGTTTTGTTCAAAGATTTGAAATCAACACGTCAAAATACGTTTAAGGACAAAAACTTGAAATTCGAAAAATGAAAAATAAAAAAGTTCAAAAAATTATCTATTATCATGATATACTCGACTTTTTTGTCCGTCGAGTTTTTCCGTTCGAATTCTCACTATATACTGAATCGGACATTCTAAATCGATTGGCGTTTGCAAAATTTGACTATCTCTAACCGTTCTCGAGTTGGTCAGCTCTGAATCAGTTTCCAAATGGTTTTTTTTGGCGCCAAAAATATTTCTGATGAGTTATCGACATTTTTGTTCAAATATTTGAAATCAGCACGTCGAAATACGTTTGAGGACAAAAACTTGAAATTCTAAAAATGAAAAATAAAAAAGTTCAAAAAATTATCTAATATCATGATATACTCGACTTTTTTGTCCGTCGATTTTTTTCGTTCAAATTCTCACTATATACTGAATCGGACATTCTAAATCGATTGGCTTTTGCAAAATTTGTCTATCTCTAACCGTTCTCGAGTTGGTCAGCTCTGAATCAGTTTCCAAATGGTTTTTTTTGGCGCCAAAAATATTTCTGATGAGTTATCAACATTTTCGCTCAAAGATTTGAAATCAACACGTCGAAATACGTTTGAAGACAAAAACTTGAAATTCTTAAAATGAAAAATAAAAAAGTTCAAAAAATTATCTAATATCATGATATACTCGACTTTTTTGTCCGTCGATTTTTTTCGTTCAAATTCTCACTATATACTGACTCGGACATTTTAAATCGATTGGAGTTCGCAGAATTTGTCTATCTCTAACCGTTCTCGAGTTGGTCAGCTCTGAATCAGTTTCCAAATGGTTTTTTTGCGCCAAAAATATTTCTGATGAGTTATCGACATTTTCGCTCAAAGATTCGAAATCAGCACGTCGAAATACGTTTGAAGACAAAAACTTGAGATTCTAAAAATGAAAAATAAAAAAGTTCAAAAAATTATCTAATTTCATGACATACTCGACTTTTTTGTCCGTCAATTTTTTTCGTTCAAATTCTCAGTATATACTGACTCGGACATTCTGAATCGATTGGCATTCGCAGAATTTGTCTATCTCTAACCGTTCTTGAGTTGGTCAGCTCTGAATCAGTTTCCAAATAGTTTTTTTGGTGCCAAAAAAATTTCTGATGAGTTATCGACATTTTCGCTCAAAAATTCGAAATCAGCACGTCGAAATACGTTTGAAGACAAAAACTTGAAATTCTAAAAATGAAAAATAAAAAAGTTCAAAAAATTATCTAATATCATGATATAGTCGACTTTTTTGTCCGTCAATTTTCTCCGTTCAAATTCTCAGTTTATACTAATTTGGCCATTCTGAATCGATTGGCGTTCACAGAATTTGTCTATCTCTAATCGTTCTCGAGTTGGTCAGCTCTGAATCAGTTTCCAAATAGTTTTTTTGGCGCCAAAAATATTTCTGATGAGTTATCGACATTTTCGCTCAAAAATTCGAAATCAGCACATCAAAATACGTTTGAAGACAAAAACTTGAAATTCTAAAAATGAAAGATAAAAAAGTTCAAAAAATTATCTAATATCATGATATACTCGACTTTTTTGTCCGTCAATTTTTTTTGTTCAAATTCTCACTATATACTGACTCGGACATTTTAAATCGATTGGAGTTCGCAGAATTCGTCTATCTCTAACCATTCTCGAGTTGGTCAGCTCTGAATCAGTTTCCAAATGTTTTTTTTTTGGCGCCAAAAATATTTCTGATGAGTTATCGACATTTTCGCTGAAAAATTCGAAATCAGCACGTCGAAATACGTTTGAAGACAAAAACTTGAAATTCTAAAAATGAAAAATAAAAAAGTTCAAAAAATTATCTAATTTCATGATATACTCGACTTTTTTGTCCGTCGATTTTTTTCGTTCAAATTCTCAGTATATACTGACTCGGACATTGGTATAAAAAAAATAATTGAAAATTTCCACCCTCGACATATTTTCAAATCAATATCATCTCGTGAATAAACTCGGGTCAAAACGATTGAGCATCTACTATTTCTCGCCCTTCAAATATATAGATCTTGAAATGTTGATTCAGAAAAGAAATCCTTACGTTGATCTCTTGTGAATCCTCAGACGAGGCTTCTCTGCCCTTTTGTACTCAAATCAATCGAGAACACGTTCTTTACTGAAAATCTTCAAATATTTGATTCCTGGTGGAATCAAAGGAGACATCTTGAAGACGCGTTTTGTATTGAATGTCGCGACCAATTTTATTATTTCCCATAATACATCAGCGACAGCTTCCATCAGCTTAAAGTTTACACTTCGAAAAAGTGGGGAATGGATAAAGCAATTCATTCAGGCAGAATGCTAAATCCTGTGTAGATTTGATGAGAAAAATTGAATTATATTGAATTCACTTTACATAGTAATATACTCGTTTCAATATACACTGATAGACTCAAAATTAGATTTCCGGTAGACGCAATTTTTTTTTCTTTTTTTCCTGTTGCATTCCTGACGAGTCTAGTTAGCTTCTCTGGCGTTTGCACTCTGGTCAAAATATCAACCATAACATTATCAAACAAATAAAAACATATAGTGAGGTGGAAATAGTAATCTTTATAAACGTTGATTGGGAAACAAGGTGGAAAAAGTGTTACCTCATATTTTTTCCCAAATAAATTGAAAAAATAATATGATGTCAAACATTTGACGATGTTATGGTGTTTTCTACAAAGATACTGCAAATGAAATTTTTTTCTTACAAAAGTTATACTATTACAAATATTCCGTTTCAAGATTTTAACGATGACCTAATTAATCAATATATTTGTTAATTTGAGTTGAATTTTCCTCAATTCCATTTGTATAGTGAATACGTATTAATGATGATTACCATAGATCGTAGGAAGAAGAACACAAAAAAGAACGAATCTACCACCATCTTCGGGTGGTTGAATTTGCATAACAATCACTATTGATTCGAAGAAAGCATGCAAAAAATATTGTATTCTTGTCTTCAACGACGAAAGATTTAAAATTATGAAAGTGTATGACGAAGGCGAAATTATGGCCTTCAGATCATTCAAGAAGATTTGAAGGAAACACTGCAATCGTTACATATATAGAGTGGACTATGACCACTTGATGATGATTATACAGTCTGCACCAAAGAAAAGAAGTGGAAAACAGAGTGAAATTTGAAAATATGGATAAATAATCATCTTTTGTAAGTTTAGAAAAGCGCCGCTCCTGGATGAAAGCAAGTAGAAATTCAGAATTCAGAAAAACTTGTCCACAAACTTGAAACCGTAATTTTTATTTTATGGATCTTGACTGAAAAATCTGACTCCAATCACAAAACTCACTCACCATCTTGGGCCGCTACCATAAATCACTACAAATTTTCAATCGAATCAGATTATAAGCACGAATATCATCCACCATCTTGGAGCCGCCATCTTAATTTATGGATTTCGAGATGAAATTCAGAATCTCCAACCTCAAAAACCCCCACATACCAATTTTGAATCGAATCTGATCATCATTAAAAATAACGTCCGCCATCTTAAAGACGCCATTTTTTCTCCCACAAAAATTCCATAATGCTTTGTCACCGGAATTATGAACACGTGCTAAATTTCAAATTATTCAAACCTGTGGAAGTAGGTGAAAATCACGTTCAAAGATTCCATAAAAAACATACATACATACACACATACGTAGATACAGGTGTAGCTGATATAATTTTGTTGAAAAAATAACAAGTTATGGACAGACATTTCACTCCTTGGTACTCTACAATTGGGTAAAGAATGTCTATGATGTATTAGGAAAATCTATCAGACTGGATAAACTGTTCGGTCGCTTGAAATAATTGAGCGAGTATTCATCCTTCCAACACACAACTCCATTTCACCGACCACAGTTAATGGCAATTTCAGTTACAGCGAAAACATAAAAGACACCTGTGTCCTTTGCAGACGACAACCCCTTCATCACGCCAGAGTTGCCCTGGAAAGACACCATTTTCATGCCGAAACCTCAAATTCAACCGGACCACAGTTCAGTGTAAGTTATCGATTTATGTCGTCGCTTATGATGTAATTCCAATTTCCGTTACGTACAGTTTTCATTTTATTTGACGTTGATATACATGAATTTTCAATTCACACAAAAAAATACAGTAACGTTAGTTATGCCATGCCTGGCGACAGGGGAATGTAAGACGATGAAAAAGCAAACCAATTTGAAAGAAAAGCATCACAATGAATATTCACAGGCCTAGATCAAGTGTCATTAGCAAAACTCGATGCAAAAGAATGAAAACTCAACATATTGAGCCCAAATCGAAAGGCATCAACGTGATAGCCTCAACCTGAGAAGATCGAAATCCGCTTACAAACTAGACACTAACGTCCTGAAAAAATATTTGAAAACAAGGGAGATTAATAGAGAAACTGTTCTACCTAGGGGTAGGCATGAAACCGAAACACCTAGTTAATAAACTATTGAACCCCATGAAAGATATTGGCCTATTCAACTAGTAACAAACTGACTAGAGAACAAAACATAATGCCCCAGAAGGTCTCAATAATCAGGTTCAACTCAAGGTTAGACTTGGTCTATCAATCGTTAGCCTCAACTAACCAACCAACCAACCAAAAAAATCTAATCTTGTTTCGCTTGCAATTTGCACTTCTCAAATTTCGTGAGCATAACCTGAAAAATTCCAAAAGGTTACTGCCCATTTTCATTCAGCAATATTTCACCTTTTCCAAAATACACTTTTCGTGACCCATTGCTGACGGAACAGGACAACAAGAATAGCTTCCAGATGGATCATTTCGGTTCAATACATAATTTTCACCTCGATGGCAGCATCAGACCTGACAAATTAGAACAGAGAAACTGGCGAAGAACTTTTCAATAATTCCACCCCAATGGATCAATTAGTCCTTTATTGAATCCATTATCAAATACCTATTAAACTTGCCATCAATGGAAGACCGGAAGTAATTTTGTTTGAGTTCTGGCAACTTTACGTCGGAAGAGATAATTGTCGTTACCTTACAATAAATTTTAGTGCAGAAGTTCATTGGAGTTGCTGAGTGGGTTTTGCTTGTTAGCGTTCAATGTTCAAGTTGTCTTGGAAAGCGATTTTTTACAAGGGTCGAGGAGTTCATGGAAGTGTTTGGATTTATCCCTTAAAACTTTCATTATTTCTGAGCGAATAATATTATTTCTTCGTTGTCAAGTGTGAAGTTATTCAGGTGGTACTTTCAATAGGACAACAAATCACAGCCGAGTGTAATTTTCGAATAAAAACATGGAATAAACAATGGAACTTGATTTACAGTGAATTTTCTTAGTGTTGTCGAGATGTCTCATGACATTTGTTATATTCTACTTGAAAAAAATACGATCTAGAGTTTAATAAATAGTTGAAGCATTGCCCTTTATTCAAATAATGGTTGAATTTGGTGGATGTTTATTTGACATATTTGGGGTGCCTTTCTGAACTACCAAGTTGATTTTTGTCCTGAGCCAATGAAAGCAGTAAAAAAATGAGCCATTACTTGAAATTCAGATAGTGCAAGAAATGTGAAGAGATCAAGACAGAGACCAACAAGAGATCGAAGAAAAAAGAACAAGTGAACGAATCCCAGGTAGCACCTCATATTGGCTGAATCTTCTGTTCATATATTGGGCCAATATGGATATATTGTAAATGTGAAAATAATATTGAACCAATATGGGTTCATATTGAAAAAACAATATTTCATTTATAATATTGGTGGAATATTGGCTCAACCTGTTCTGAATGTATATTGTTTCATGAAATATTGGGTCAATATTGGTTCAATAATATAAAGAAGAGGCTAAGAATGATACACCTTTCTCAAAATCAGATACCGCTCGAGAAAATTAACTATCAGTGGAATGCCATTTCTACCTACGTAACCAACGCCTACACAATAAAGAACCTTGGAGGAATTCTTAACAAAATTTATTCAAGCGTACTAACCCCAATTTTTGATACTTCAGTAGTTTTTGTGTTGTCGGCTCTACATAACAAAATTGTTATCCCCCGTTGATTGAGATATCATTTTTGAATAATAATCAGACCAGCTCACTATAATGTGAATCGATATCCGTCATACAGAAATTGACTCAAAATGTAATATCCTGTGAAATCAAAAATCAAAATTATAAAAAACTATAGAGTCGCGTTGATGTACTTGAAATGATAATAAAGCATGAAACAAAAAATTATCCTCCGCTACGTGATCATTTCATTCAGAATTTATATATAATTCTGTGCCATGTATTTTATGGGTGTCATAAATTTGCCGACATATTAAAAACTAAACCGTGAAAAGAGCTAGTCACGCTAGGTTCACATAGAATTTATAACGATGGGCTTTGTTGTACATTTTCACGAGGTGAACAATGGGGAAAGTTTCTCGTAAATTCGGTGTTTTCAATCGAAACGAAAAGCAAATACGACACTTTATTCGGATCCAAATCGGATGTCACGTAAATTACATAACACTGATATTTCAATGGATAATGGCAAACTAATGTAGGTACGTGATAATATACGAATATTGAGAGTAAACTATCTAATTCATCTTACTTTGGTGGAGTGTGCAAGTGTGAGTTTTTTTATGACTGGTCTGTCCATTATTGAGGCAGTGCTCATTTTGTTTGATGCTCCTTAATATAACTTTTTCAAGACCCTTCAATTTTGTCCAATTTCTTGATCTTGTGTTTAAAATGTTACATCTCCATAAAAGTTCGTGAAATTATAATTGTTCTTCACACCAATTTTGTTGCTTCCAATTACTTTACATTGTGTCCCACTTTGAGCAAAATTGTTCAAAATTGTTTTTTTTTCGTTAACCAGCTGTCGTCCCCCTACGAACGGCAGCTTCAAAAGTCGAAACTTGTGCGTGCCAAGAATCATCGAGGTCTTACCTCTTAACATGCGATACCTAGCATTTGTAGGCGCTAGGATTCGAACCTACACGAACAGCAGCAAAAATGGCTGGAACACGATGCTCCTAACCACTCGGCTACCTGACCCTGTAGAACGATGGTATTTTCCTATTTCATGACCGGTTCGAAAAAAAATTTTCTACTATTAGTACTCAATGAGATCTACATTTCTGATTCAATTCTCTTAAAAGGACAACTAAGATAAATTCAAAATGAAAAAATGTCTTAGTGAACTTCAATTATTCCATAATTCATGAATGTTTCAATTGAATTTTGATGTCTCCTGATGAAACCATATGAATTTTTTTTCAACAATAATTCTTCAAAACAAAAACCAATAATGTGTAATTTTTTTCTCATTCCAGTATACTATTTCAATTCTCCACTATCTCTTGGAGTTGTTGAAGTTGTTAAAATTGTTAGAGTTGTTAAAATTGTTGAAATTGTTGGAATTGTTAAAATTGTTAAAATTGGTGAAATTGTTAAAATTGTAAAAATTGTTAAAATTGTTAAAATTGTTGAAATTGTTGAAATTGTTGAAATTGTTAAAATTGTTAAAATTGTTAAAATTGTTAAAATTGTTAAAATTGTTAAAATTGTTAAAATTGTTAAAATTGTTAGAGTTGTTAAAATTGTTGAAATTGTTGGAATTGTTAAAATTGTTAAAATTGTTAAAATTGGTGAAATTGTTAAAATTGTAAAAATTGTTAAAATTGTTGAATGTGTTAAAATTGTTGAAATTGTTAAAATTGTTAAAATTGTTAAAATTGTTAAAATTGTTAAAATTGTTAGAGTTGTTAAAATTGTTGAAATTGTTGGAATTGTTAAAATTGTTAAAAATTTTAAAATTGTTAAAATTTTTAAAATTGTTAATTTGTTAAAATTGTTAAAATTGTTGAAATTGTTAAAATTGTTAAAATTGTTAGAGTTGTTAAAATTGTTGAAATTGTTGGAATTGTTAAAATTGTTAAAATTGGTGAAATTGTTAAAATTGTAAAAATTGTTAAAATTGTTGAATGTGTTAAAATTGTTGAAATTGTTGAAATTGTTAAAATTGTTAAAATTGTTAAAATTGTTAAAATTGTTAAAATTGTTAAAATTGTTAAAATTGTTAAAATTGTTAAAATTGTAAAATTGTTAAAATTGTTAAAATTGTTAAAATTGTTAAAATTGTTAAAATTTTTAAAATTGTTAAATTTGTTAAAATCAGTGGTTTTCAGTCGCTTGAGTGTAATTGAGTGTTTATCGTTTATCGCAACGGTACATTATGAGAAGTTTAGCATGTTTGTATTCTTGTTGATTTTTTTGGCATTGATAATTCTTTTCCTGGTGGTATTGTATACGAACTAGAAAATAGTACACGATTTTATTCCGTGTTATTCTGCCTCCCAGAATACTTTCAAATATTTATAAATGGATTTGGTATCAATGCATATATTATATATAATCAAGAGAAAGTATAAGCATCAACTCCATAATAATTTGGATGTATTCAGAATGTTAGTACCAGATTCTATCTGGATTTTTTCTGACACCGTGTAGACAATAAATGACGGCCTCGCTCTCTGACTGGAAAACAACAGAGATATATCTCTCTTGGAACAATATTTCACAACTATATTGGCAGACTAAAATGAACTTGGAGTTATAAATTTCCTCTATCTAATATTAATTGCTACCCGATCACATAAAAATGTCACTTATTCCAAAGGTTAAAAAATCAATAACAAGCGCTTCCATCGGGGTAGATCCCTGCTTTAGGGATTAGTTTGATTTTGAATGTGAATCGATGAAATGTGTGGAAAGTTTCGTAATCATCAACTTTTGTTTCAAATTCACTATAACAACTTTTTGATCAAGGTGGCTTTTGATCTAAATTCCTATAATTTTCAACTTTGCCCATAAGGAATATTGAAGATATATGTGATTAGGGTTTTTCCACTAATAGACGCTGTATTCTAATAGGTGACTTAAATTTAAATTTTTTTGAAAATTAGTTTTTATGGCAATTAGTTGAAAACTTTGTTAACTACCTATGGTATCTCCCAACTTGTCTTAGAATCAACTAGAGTAACAAATAATAGTGAAACACTGATTTAATATTATGTTTTATCATTATTGAATTTGTAAGTAATGTACACGCCTAAAATAATATATCACTCAAATATTTCAGTAAAACTTCAATAAAATATAGAAATTTCAGTGAAAGTAAATTAAATTGTATCAAAACTAAGTCAATATCGTACAACTGGTCGTTGAACTCTGTTAACGTAGATGTTCTTTATCAAGAAATACTTACAAATTGTGAAACAATCTTACACAACATTTCCCCATTATAAGTATGTAACTATAATAGAAATGTACCATGGTTTGATAATGAAGTACAAGATAGAATTAAAGATCGTGAGAAAGCTTGTAAGGCATTCAAAAGAAGTCTTGACATTAAAATACAAAGTAAAAGGAAAACATTCAAGAGGCGAAGGAATGATGCTCTTCCATGTAGAATGGGGAATCCAAATAACAATTGATGAAATCACTCATTGGTATATACATTTTCAGCCCACTTAATTGAGCGAAGCTTTCAACCGATTATTGATGTTCCATGGTTATATATGTAGAATGAATTCGATTATCCTGCTAGGATTATGTTCATTGATGGCCTCTAATTCAGTTTACTTTAACATTTGCCAGTTCGTTTCCGGGTAGTTCATCAGTAAGATAAATAAAACTACGGAATATCTGATTCTAATCCGAACAATTTATTTTATTAGTAATGCCAACGCGAAGAGAATTTGGAGCCGAAATTCTTTGACGTCATCTGGTTCAAGATCACTAATTCCAATTATTCCAAATTCTTCTGCTGTAATATATACAATTTGAGTATTCTAACAATATATCCAAATGATAAAAATATTGCTTCAAGAACATCCCATCAATATTAGGTATTTTAAGGCAATATTGCTTCTAGAATATTTTACCAATGTTATCATTATACGATCACATTTTTTTTTTCATAACATTAAAATTGGCATTTGATATTTTTTTTGTAAATTTGAACAGATGTTAAGAAAATCAGTTGTGGAATAATCTGCAGTTGAAACATAAACTTCAATAGCTATTTTCCATTGTTCAAGGCAACCTCTTGGGAGGTATTCACGTTGAAAAGGAAAACAATCTCCATTGAAATTAAAAATCATGGTATTTTTGTAATATATAACAGAAACAACTACTTTCCTGGCTAAAGTAGTGAACAAATTTCAAAAGAGCATTATTGAAATACTATATTTTTTTCTTGATCATTGATCATTGGTAAGAAAAAAGGATCAATATTTTTACCATTCCCACAAAATTCCCGCGATTGAAAACCTGTCTGAATTTCGGATGATAGGACCATACTCGAACTATGAGCAAACAAATATATAATTTACAATACGGTTGGTGTGGAGAACTTTCTAGAGAATCCGACATGTTCACCGAATATTCGATGTCAAACACGAAAGGGATATGAGGAAGATAATCAAGAAAGAGCATCTCATTTCGTACGAATATATGACCTTGTTCTCTCTCAGTGATGAACCGGAATGCAGGAGATATTTTCTGTGACCTGTGAATGTCGAAATATTGCATTTACCTCTCGAATTGTATATTCGTCGAACATACTGAACTAACATGTACCTTAATTGCGAACATACGATATCTGATGCAAACACGTTTCTGAATTGAACCACTACTGGAAAGCTCGCATGTACAGTAGGTAGTTTTATATGTTTGACTGATATTTCTCCGAACTAGTTTATGTTCTGAGCCTTTAAACGTTTGGGGGACAGTTGAGAACAAAAAATCATCACATGATCCCTACTGATTATGTTTCATTTATTGAATTCAACTAGGTAATCAATAATAATATCAATCATCGATAAAAAAAAATTAGGATGATTGTGTTATGTTAGACACAAAGCCATGCTTTGTAGGTATAAAGACAATAAATAGCATTTTGTTATTATACCTATATATACAGTGTGACCCATTTAAGATGGAAGCACCCTTATAAAACTTACATTCTTCAACCGATTGGAATGATTTTTTTTCGTTAGGTAGACATTCAAAAAGTCTACTAGGGCACCAAATTCCATGATTAAATCTTCATTTCCAGGGCCAACTAATCTTATTTTTCAAGGTCAAAAATATAAAAAAATTACTAGCGATTTGTTTAGAAAAAAATCTGACTACACCATTAGATTCGCACCATTTTGTTTTGGTTTATATGTAAATTACGTTGAAATGCGTCAATCAATAAAATAGTTAGAAGGAAATGAAATTTGAAAAATATGCTGTTTAATCAACCCACCAATTCGATTTCAGAACTTTAACAAAATTCGGAAAACACCACTGTATTAGGGAGGTTTCGATATATGACTAGTCTGAGTTTCTACTGTAGCAGAAAAAAGACTCCATTTAGGTATCTCATTTCAACTAACTTCTTTACGACAACCCTTTAAGGAGTTGTGAGAAAACATCACGAGAATGTACCGCCGCATATTTCATTACATTCTCCCAGATATCACCATAAAAATTCAACGTTACCTCGTATTCTACGACGAAAGTTCTTTGTGATTGCGGAAACTCTAAATCGCCGCGCCGAAAACTTCCAAGGAAATTTCACTATCTTAGCCCATTATTTTGCTGCGTTCATTTTAGACGGGGAAATAACAGTAGATTATGGATAACCCTCTGTTTGTTTTGTACAGGTGTTGTAAAAGGACGATATCATCCGCGCGGAGTGTTTGAAATACATTAATGTTCGCAAGAATAAAAAAACGGGGAACTATTATCATTACGAAATCATCAAAAAAATAAAACATTCAAGCACATACATTGCAAGTTAATTGGCAATCTTTCTTTTTTGATTAGGCGCACAATACCACATCTATGGCTGTATGAATGTTTTTATGTAAACCTTGACGTGTTTGGGATAGTATAAAGGGGGTAACTAGCTCAAAGCCCAAATTTAGGAAAAAAATGCTTACCTCGAAAAAATTTTCCTTTTTCGTATGTGAATACCAAGCATGATAAAATAGTAATTTAAAAAAATTATCAGTTGAAAATTAAAAATATATCTGAATTTATTGAAGGAAATCATTCAAAATTTTGGTCCATCAACGACAAGAGAAATTCAATGATAGATTGCCACCCTGTTCCAGCCACAAAATTTGATAAAACTCATCGATGATTGTCAAAAAACGTTCGGTGTTGCCATATCACGCCTCATTAGGAATAGCGTATGAATAACAAAGGGCCCAGTACTGAACCTTGAGGCAGTCTGTTATTAACGACCAGGGTGACTGTGATGAGTCTTGGGGTGGGTTCTCAATAAACCAGTCGCATTATCTGAAAACCCGTTATAATGAGGTTGAAACAACCGTTACTGGTAATTGATCTAACCAAAAAAAATGCTGAAATATAGCATTACCTCAAGTACTGCAGCAATAAAAATATGTTGAGGTCGGAAAACTGACCGTTATGATCTGTAAATGTTTAAAGCTGGATCAGTGATTTCTTAGTTTGATTTGGGGCGGTATAGTTTGGGGAAATTTTTTTGCTGTCATTCCAGTAATCTGATATAGATTGGTACAAAAACTCCGATGAGACCGTGAACTTTAGTTTCTAGAATCAGGATTATCTGTGACATAACACAGGAATTCATTTCTTGGCACTCCAGTGATATCTTTCACGATCTGATGTGCTACGAGAACAGATCGATGGCCTAAAGGGTGACAAATGAGAATAATAAAGTTACCACATCATCTTTCACCATCAAACTCATCTTTCGCGGATAATTTCCTCGTCTATGGAAAATGGCTGCCTCCGGGTCTTGCTCCCCTAATAATTTTCGGGATCGTTCGAAGCAGAAAGAACTGCTGAGTGGTAAGTATATTATGATGGAATTAGGCATCCCGGGATAATTTGAAAATTTAATTTCGACTGATATAATATCGTAAATGTCTGGATGGAAAATACTTCTGCGACGGTAATAGATATCAGGTGCTGCTAGGAAGATAAAATGAAAGTTATACCATTTTGATTGATATAGGAATATTTATTGTTTTCAAAGTCGCATGTGGAGTCGAATGATATGTAATGTTCATCAATATCGATGAAATACGAGAAGAAACAACAGTTTGTGTATCGAAAATCTAATTGATGATTTCATTTTTGAGCTAGTTTATACTAGGGCGTAGAGCGGACATGCGATATTTTTTTTCTTAAATTCGAGTTGTAACTCAAAATTACCTTAATTTCAAGTTGTAACTCGCAATTAACACTATTTCGCAGTATTTTTCCAATATTACTTGGTAATTTTTCTTAATGACTCATCGGCCGTTACTTGATGCAGATCCATAGCAATTTTAGAGAAAAGAAACGATTCGATCTTCACAAACCACGACATGTTTTGCTAATACAGTAGCTTCTTCAAGTGACTAATAGACTATAGTAACTTGAGGAAGCTACTGTGTTAGCAATACATTATACAAATACATTATAAATATGAATAGAATACAAATTAAGTAACTTTTGTCTACGTTGATTGTGACTTCAATTTTTTTTTTCATTATTTTTATTTTGTGTTTTACCGATATTACGAATATTAGACCAATATTATTTTCAATATATTGGACCAATATCGCCGAATGTTCACATTGTTTTCCTTACCAACATTGTTATTTGAATATTGTGCCAATAATTTCATAATATTGTACTAATATTGTCCCAATATGAGCGTGCTACTTGGGTAGGATTTGCAATATTTATCATCATTGTTGAAAACATCGATATTGAAAATGAAAATTATTGAAATTATCGATATTGATCAAAATTATTAAACCAATATCGACCCAATAATAAATGTGACAATTCACATTTAGAATACGTCGAACTGATATTCCACCAAGTTTAATATCAGGTAACTGTTAATTACTGTTTTGCCAATATTGACACATATTGGATCAATATAAGTTTCACAGATACAATATATCTCTATTATTGGAATAATATTAAATAACGATTCAGCTATTACTAGGGGTATATGCAATATGCGATATTAACGGAATGAATTTCATATTTTAATTATTCCAAAAACGTAACAGTACACGAAAAATAAATGGCAATACACATCACTTTTCGCTTTGGAAAATCAATAAAAAATATCCATATAAGTCCAAGTCCAAGGAAACTGATTTCAACTTTTTTCCAATTCCAATTTGATGTAGTTTTTCGTCTTCAGGTAAAGCGAATTATGAAATCGATTAAAAACTGATGGAATCCTGTCATGATCCGTTGCAATCGAACCTGCACAAATCTTGTTGAAGATACTGGGTTAATTCCTTGATGGAAACCTGGAAATGGATGAAAATATTACTGAAGCCGCCGTTTAATTAAAGTCCATCTAAAAATAGACGGATATGCTTTTTATCAGATTTTATTTCTTCTCCTGCAGCGTGTTCCATAGAGTAGATATTGAACCAATCCTTTTGTATCAAATATCCTTCGTCTGATACGGATTTCTGAGTTATCGGGAATAGAACATGTTTATTCGCTATTTCGCCGTGTGGTTTCGTTTTCATGATATATTGACCTTCCTCATTTTCCGACTGTCGTGGAGAAAGTATAGTCTGTTACTCAGTTAGAATGAAAATTTGTGATGCTCGTGGCTCTGGACGTTCAACTTCGGCTAGCGCTTGGAACTTTCAGCTCACATCAAACTTTCCTAACCTTGTTTCAGATAATATTATTTTATTTTTGACTGTACTGATATTCAATTTAGATCACTTGGTTATCCATGAGGGTGTATAATTTATTTTATCGATTTTCCTGGGTGATTTTTCCAACACTTTGGAACCGACACTATGGATAAAACAATAGGTGACATCTCCGTAGTCTTTGGAGATAACAGTATCAAACTTGGTATTGATGGATTCCTTATGATCATCCCTAAACCGTAGTGCAATAATATATATAAGGGTGTCCTATTTGAAAAATTGAACCATTAAATAAATCAAATGAAACACTACAATTATGTATAAAACATTTGTTTGTTATATGTAAAATAATGAAGTTACGGGGGGGGGGAAGGCGACGGACTTTTGGTCCTCACTGTATAAATGCTCAGGCATCACATGCACCTTCTTCTAAATGATCGAGAAAGCTCTTATCGTAGGTCAGATGTTTTACTCACATGGCTTTTTCAAAATTATTTTATTTTCTTCGGCATAATTCAGATTTTTTGCAATAGCTCCCCATGGTATTATAAAAGCTTATACACAACATGAACATGAAGGAAGAAGCTACCCTGCATTATAATGATGCGTTCAATTATTTGAGAAAGAAACAATTTTTTGTCCTCGAAGAACTCTCACATGAAAAAGAAAGCTACCCTGCTTCATAATGAAGCGTTGAATTTTATGACACTGAGTCCATATTTGTTTCTCAAAGAACTTTTTTTTTCAGGTAGTTAAGCACGTGAAATCAGTTATGGGACTACAATTATATTTCACAACAGTCCTGCACGAATGTTTCTAAAAGGAGTTGTGAAGAAGTCCACATATTCGTAAGTACAAATATATCACACCTCAGTCTCAATATATCATTCCTATATTTACAATATTCAACAAATATTTCCTTTCGAAAATATTCAAATGGAAAGAAGGCAAGTCTGAGTTTACTGGATTCTCATTCTGGATTTCCTGACAAAACTCTGATCAAAACGTTCACTTTTGTTCCTCGGTTACTTCTGGTTTCAAGCTGATATACAAGTTCTGAGGGTGAAGGAGATATGAAGTTTACCATCATGCACGGAGTAGACAATTCATCATGAAGTTGCTCCGCTCCTTACAAAGCGTTTCTATGAAGTTCGAGAATTTTTGCCGGAGAGTATCAAATGAATGAAATTGACAATGTCGAAGTACCCTTCTCTCCAAATATTTCCAATTTCCACCACGTGGAAAATATGAGGCAAACGTCTAACAGAAAACAACTACTTTCCTGGCTAATACCACGACAGACATTGAATTACATCTGACAGATATTTGTGCAACGTTGTTCCAAGAAGACTCAGTTGCAATTGCAACTTATAATTATACAGCAAATTATCCTTCATTTGGCTGGGGAAGACCACGTACAGACGCGTTTCGCGTTTGTTTTCTGTCAGATTTTTGCCTCATATTTTCCACATGGTGAAAATATTTGGAGAGAAGGGTACTTTGACATTGTCGACTTATCTATTTCATTGGTTCCTATGAAGGAGAAACAGTGTTGGTAACATGATTTAGAATTTCAGGGCATTTACGTTTATTCACCATTAGGAAACGCCAATCATTCAATTTTCGGATTGACGTGGCCGTTACTTGATGGAAATCCATAGTTATGACACTCAGGTAAAAAACGATTAAAATTTCCACAATATTTATTGTCTTTGTATTTATTGAAAAATTTTCAAATTTCGTATCCATATAACTTTTTTATTGATGGACGCATTCCTATGTAGTTTCTACATAAACCACTTGAAAATGTCGTGAATCCAGTGGGTTCGCCGAATTCTATTAAAAAAAAATCGCTAGCATGTATTTTACATTTTTGACCTTGAAAAAAATTCAAAGTACTTAGGCCTTCAAATTTTTATTTTCATTTCGAATTTATGGCACTCAATTGAAACTATTGATGCTCCATCTACTGAAAAAAATAACTTCTGAATCGGATAATAAATACCACTTTTAAAGACGTGGCCCGCTTTCAAATGGGTCACTCTGTATATACACTCAATTGATCAATTTTGTAATGATTTTAATGGTATTGAAATGGAACTATTTGCAGTTCCCCATACAGAAATCAGATACTGAAAGTGTGAATTAATCAAACTATAATAGATATTGATTGAAAGTTTGATTTTGTGGAGGAAATCCGATTCTTGACATGATTTTTTGGGTTTATGACCTTCCACAATCTGAAAATGAAAACATTTTTAATCCAAAGAAATTTGTAGGTACAGAAAATCATGTCTATAATAGATATTTTTTACAAATTTTAGTGGTATATATAATATTCTTATTCTGTATAAAAAACACCTACCAGAGATGATATTTTCTTCCGGGCACTTCCAATATGCTTACTAGGTTATGGAACTATCAGTCAAAATAAAACTTCGCCATGGACACAATCTGTATGGCTTGAAACTGAAGACGTCGACAACCGTATGCGAACACTCGACATGTACACACGAATACCTTCCGTGAAAACCCCTTTCGACAAAGCACCCTCTATAAATCCCTTCTATCCATATTGCCCGAAGACGTCGGAGAAATCTGTATGCTGCGAGAGCTTTCGAGAAATCATGTTCGAGGATAATTGACTCTGAAGGTTCAGCAATAACTTTCCTCGACTTAACATATCTAAGATATCCCGTCCTGCGGCAATTTAAAATACGACAATCGTTCGAGGAAGTGAATATCCACGCGACATTTAACTTTTCGCTCAATAACCGAGATTGGAAGTGGGTGCTTCGGTGCGAAGATCTATCTTTGTAATAATAGTATCTCGTTATATTATGAGCGCTTAGGGTCGGCGAGATGAATTTGTCAGATCATTGTGAATGAGTGCTGTGTGGCGCACAGCAATTTTTGACAAAATCCATTAAATTCTCAAAAATTTTAGTTTTGTAATAGCCTTCGTCAAAATGTTCTGAAAACCATAACAATCAAGGCTACGATAAAATTCACTATCACCATTTTGAATCGGGTTTGAAGGCCGTCGTGGTTTGGAATACTTTTCTAACATTTCTCTAGCGCGAGTGGCTAGCTTCTTCTTGAACATACCTCTGAAGAAGCTAGCCACTCGCGCTAGCGAAACGTTTGGAAAGTATTCCAAACCACGACGGCCTTCAAACCCGATTCAAAATAGTGATAGTGAAAATTTCGGCCGCGAACGCCTTAGCCAATTTACGATAAAATTGTTTCGCTGTAACAACATCTATAAAACCTCTATAAAGCTTCCATGAATCTTCGAAGGCTAATTCCTATGAAGTTTCTCAGGGCTATTTTCAAATACAAACATAGAACTTCTTTGCATTATTCAAAGGATTCTTAATAACCTCCTGAGGGCCAATATAAAACCAGATCATAGGGCTGTTATAAGCCTGTAAAAAAGCGACTCCTTGATATTTGAGACTTCAAAATTAGATACCTGCTGGCAAGTGTTGAAATGTTGATCTATTTTGAAGGTATATTTGTTTGTCGTTAATTGTTGTGTACGTTATAATTCCTATGATGTTGGTCATTGTTTTGACTTGAGCCATTTTTTATGTTGATTTTGTTGAATCTTCAGTGATTATTGATATGGAATAAAATTCTGTTACATATATAAGTACAGTGAAACCATTTTCCTTATGTATTCTCATTATTAAAATCTTTATCGTGAGCTCATGTTGAGCGCCTTATTACTGGATTTATTACAGACTCCGATTCGTTGTCGGACAAGTGCGCAGCAAGTAATTTCACCTAAAGCTAGGTTGATTTTACTGTATGATGAATATCAACGGTATTGTTTTGACTTTTCACATTTCATCACTTTCGTTCGGTTTTATCATGGCCATAAAAAAGATCATCTGAGTACTTCAACCAACTCATAAAATGTCAGCCTCTTTTATGGTTCATTAATTACCGTTCAGATGAAACTACTGACATTTACGTTAAAAGAGTTTTATGCTTTAATCTCACATCTCAAAACCTGAATGAAACTTCATCGTTAATTTTATTTTAGAACCATGGATGGACTTGGCGAGTGCTATAAAACCATTATAAAACTTAGGTTCTATATGGATTATTCAAAGACGAAAAGGATTCATCATGTATGTGTATACAGCCATTGTAAAACCTTCATGAAATCAATTATACTGGAATGTTAAATGGTTTCGTCTTATAGCCTTATAGTCTTATAGCCGTTCGTGAGGGGACGACAGCTGGTTAACGGAAAAAACAATTTTAACAATTTTTTAGCAGTGTTTTGAACCCGACTCATAAATCTATTTGCTCTGTTCTGTTTGTCGTTCGGCATGATGTTTAATTTTATATTGGATTATTTTATATAGATATACGTGTTTCCGTCCTTCTACTCCACGTTTCAAGCAACGTTTTTCCGTCAAACATTTCGCATAACTTCTCAGCGTGTCATCTCAACTGGAAATCCCTATCTATCCGCTTATCTCGAACACGACTAGCATCATTCAGGATTTGAGTCAACACCCGAAAAAAACTAGACAACCCCTTTATCTCCGTGCGTTTCGGGATTTTTTTTTCACTGAGCCGAAGGTATAATGAAGGTCGACATCTTCTGTTCCTGGCCGTTTTATCACTTTTTGCAGAACCGTCGATATTTCATTTTTTCGAAACACGCCACCGCACTAAAAAGATTTTCGTGGATTCTTTACCAATGTTGGAGTTCATATTGCCATTAATATCCTTCACCCTGTCACGAAAACTTCCATATTCCGGAGAGTTTGGAAACATTGTATTTTATAATAGAGTTGTCGATCGACTAGGAGAACTATTCAACTGTGAATGATTTATATTTAATGAACTAAAAAACGGACATTCAATGATTTTAATATCAGGTAGTATTCAACTGGAAACAATAATGATCAAAGTTTTCTAATAGAAACTTCACAACTCTACCGCTCCATGTACTGCGCAAGCCGATAACCGAACTGAACCAAACGGAACCAAAAAAAGTTCAACAAGTCCCTAGGGCAGGAAGTAGAACGGTTCAGATCCAGATCAGAATGGAATCGTCAGTTACTTGTGCAAACAATCCCATGCTACCCTCCATCTTATCGGCACAAAGTCCAACTTGTAAATGAGTGGGGGTGCAGCTGATTCTAGGGTGGTTTAGTCGATGAAGGAACAGTGCTGATCCAAAAACCGAATTACTGCATACTGACAATATGCTTGAAAGCACATTACAGGATGTTTGCTCGCATCTTGTACATGCGATAACTC